>JARSSU010032118.1:0-10262 GCA_029619165.1 Eurosta solidaginis | reverse complement strand
CGATATGGGTATCAAATGAAAGGTTTTAATGAGTATTTTAAAAGGGAGTGGGCCTTAGTTCTATGGGTGGACGCCTTTTCGAGATATCGCCATAAAAGTGGACCAGGAGTGACTCTGGAATGCGTTTGTACAATATGGGTATCAAACGAAAGGTGTTAATAAGTATTTTAAAAGGGAATGGGCCTTAGTTCTATGGGTGGACGCCTTTTCGAGATATCGCCATAAAGTGGACCAGGGGGTGACTCTAGAATTCGTTTGTACAATATGGGTATCAAACGAAAGGTGTTAATGAGTATTTTAAAAGGGAGTGGGCCTTAGTTCTATGGGTGGAAGTCTTTTCGAGATATCGCCATAAAGGTGGACCAGGGGTGACTCTAGAATTTGTTTGTACGATATCGGTATCAAATGAAAGGTGTTAATGAGTATTTTAAAAGGGTAGTGGGCCTTAGTTCTATGGGTGAAAGTCTTTTCGAGATATCACCGTAAAGGTGGACCAGGGGTGACTATAGAATTTGTTTGTACGATATGGATATCAAATGAAAGGTGTTTATGAGTATTTGAAAATGGAGTGGGCCTTAGTTCTATGGGTGGACGCATTTCGGAATATCGTTATAAAGGTGGACCAGGGTTGGCTCTAGAATGCTTTTGTGCAATATGGGTATCAAACGAAAGGTGTTAATAAGTATTTTAAAACGGAATGGGCCTTAGTTCTATGTGTGGACACCTTTTCGGGATATCGCCATAAACGTGGACCAGGGGTGACTCTAGAATGCGGTTGTACTATATGGGTATCAAATGAAAGGTGTTAATGAGTATTTTAAAAGGGCGTGGGCCTAGTTCTATAGGTGGACGCCTTTCGAGATATTGCCATAAAGGTGGACCAGGGGTGACTCTAGAATGCTTTGTACAATATGGGTATCAAAGGAAAGGTGTTAATAAGTATTTTAAAAGGGGAATGGGCCTTAGTTCTATGGGTGGACGTCTTTTCGGGATATCGCCATAAACGTGGACCAGGGGTGACTCTAGAATGCGTTTGTACTATATGGGTATCAAATGAAAGGTGCTAATGAGTATTTTAAAAGGGCGTGGGCCTTAGTTCTATAAGTGGACGCCTTTTCGAGATATTGCCATAAAGGTGGACCAGGGGTGACTCTAGAATGCTTTTGTATATGGGTATCAAATTAAAAGTATTAATGGTGGTTTTAAAAGGGAGTAGTGGGTAGTTGTATATGCGAAGGCGTTTTCGAGATATCGACCAAATGTGGACCAGGGTGACCCAGAACATCATCTGTCGGGTACCGCTAATTTATTTATATATGTAATACCACGAACAGTATCCTCCAAGGTTCCAAGGGCTTTTGATTTCGCCCTGCAAAACTTTTTCATTTTCTTCTACTTAATATGGTAAGTGTCACACCCATTTTACAAAGTTTTTCTCTAAAGTTATATTTGCGTCAATAGACCAATCCATTATCATGTTTCATCCCTTTTTTCGTATTTGGTATATTATTATGGCATTTTTTTCATTTTTAGTAATTTTAGATATCGAAAAAGTGGGCGTGGTCATAGTCGGATTTCGGCCATTTTTTACACTAATACAAAGTGAGTTCAGATAAGTACGTGAACTGAGTTTAGTAAAGATATATCAATGTTTGCTCAAGTTATCGTGTTAAAGGCCGAGCTGAAGGACAGACGGTCGACTGTGTATACAAACTGGGCGTGGTTTCAACCGATTTCGCCCTTTTTCACAGAAATAAGTTACCGTCCCAGAATCTAAGCCCCTACCAAATTTCACAAGGATTGGTACATTTTTGTTCGACTTATGGCATTAAAAGTATCCTAGACAAATTAAATGAAAAAGGGCGGAGCCACGCCCATTTTGAAACTTTCTGTTATTTTTGTATTTTGTTGCACCATATCATTACTAGAGTTAAATGTTGACATAATTTACTTATATACTGTAAAGATATTAACTTTTCTTTTAAAATTTGACTTAAAAAAAATTTTTTTTAAATGTAGGCGTGGTCGTTCTCCGATTTTACAAATTTTTATTAAGCATACATATAGTAATAAGAATAACGTTCCTGCCAAATTTCATCATGATATCTTCAACGACTGCCAAATTACAGCTTGCAAAACTTCTAAATTACCTTATTTTAAATTACCTTATTTTACTAGTTTTCTATTTTGCGTCATAGGTTTAACTCATCTACCAGGTTTCATCCGTATTTGGTAATGAATTATCGCACTTTTTCGATTTTTCGAAATTTTCGATATCGAAAAAATGGGCGTGGTTATAGTCTGATGTCATTCATTTTAAATAGCGATCTGAGAAGACTGCCCAGGAACCTACATACCAAATTTCATCAAGATACCTCAAAATTTACTCAAGTTATCGTGTTAACAGTTCTGCAGGGCGAAATCAAAAGCCCTTGGAATCTTCGCAGGAATACTGTTTGTGGTATGACATATATAAATAAATTAGCGGTACCCGACAGAAGATATTCTGGGTCACCCTGGTCCACATTTTGGTCGATATCTCGAAATGGCTTCACATATACAACTAAGGGCTACTCCCTTTTAAAAACTTCATTAATGCTTTTAATTTGATACCCATATCGTACAAACACATTCTAGAGTCACCCCTGGTCCACCCTTATTGCGATATCTCGAAAAGGCGTCCACCTATAGAACTAAGGCCCACTACGTTTTAAACAATCATTAACACCTTTCATTTGATACACATGTCATACAAACACATTCCAGGGTTACCCTAGGTTCATTTTGCCAAATGGTGATTTTCCCTTATTTTGTCTCCAAAGCTCTCAGCTCAGTATGTAATGTTCGGTTACACCCGAACTTAGCCTTCCTTACTTGTTTTAAATAACTTTTGAACAGTTAGAAATAGTTAAATTTCGCAATTAGTTTCTTATAACTGGCAGTGATGCGTATCCGTTGATGCCACTTTCGACCATATCCGACCAATTTTCGACATGAACAATAAATGGCTTAAAACAGTCTTAAACGAGTAGAAAATATAGTAACGCGCCGGATGCCGCCGCCGCCGCGCCGATATTTTTGACATTTGGCGGCGGCGTGCGAAAAACGACCAAAATCGGCGGCGGCGGTGGCGGCGTATATCTCTACTAGGAAACTCTAAACCAAAAGGGCAAAGGGAGTACGAAGACGTCACGACAAAGGTGCTGGAGGAGGACAAACAGCCCAATGGTGCTGCGAGTCTTACAGATAAACCTCCAAAACAGTAAAGTGGGGTCGAGCGAACTCCTCCTAACTCTTGAGGAAGGATTCGTTTGTCCTGGCGCTGGTCCAGGAGTCGTGGCTTCCATTGAGAGGAAAGGTTTCTGGACTCAGCGCGCGGGTATTTGGCGTTTACTACGCGCAAACGGAAGGACGGTTGCGAGCTGTAGTCATGGTAAGGAAACAACTGCATTCATATATGCTGCCTGAGGACCTCGTAGTGGTGGCCGTTGAGCAAAAAAATAAGCAGGCATTTATACTGGCATCCTGAACATGGCCCATGCTGCGGAGGTTCCACCGATGGAGTGCAAGAAGCTAGTACAGGACGAAAGGCGCAAAGGGCGGTTGGTCATAGGCGCGAATGCAAATGAGCACAAATTCGGATGAGGAGATACGAAAAAGTGAGATGAATCTCGATTTTGTTACATCCTGCAGACCAATTTGCAGATAGCCAACATCCAGCAATGTTCTTGATATTACATTGAGCTCCGAACGTGATATATCAAGGTATGATTGGATTTTTCTTGATATACCATCCTTCTCCGACCATGTGCAAATCAGCTTCGTCATTCCCCTAAAGAGGGTAGAGAAGGGAGGAACCTTTAGAAACCCTAAGTCAACGAACTTGACGAAATTCCAGAAACAGGTAAAAACTAAACTGGGACAACCCAAAGCGGTTGCCGATGTGGAGGAACTGGAGGAGTCTATTGAGTTCCTAACAAGGCCGCTTATGAATGCGTATAACAGAGATTGCCCTCGCGGAATTTCCAGGGCGAAGATAATCTTATGGAAAAGTCTCTGCGCAAACATAGAGTGCTCCTAGCAAAGGAAAATAATATTCATACCTTTATTAAGTCAATGGCATAAGACCTTACTGACTAGATTTACAATATTATTATCAATTAACTTAAAAATAATTAACAATGAGTTCAAGGAACAGTTGTATTTGCTCGGTAGTAAGACTCAATCAATAACTTAAACAACGGTCTTGACATCGTAAAGTCAATATCCAGAATTCTAGAGATCCGATAATCTCTTCAAGTCCTATAACGAGAGGTGCACATTTAAGATAATTAGATCTCCGAAATTCAATGCAAAATATATTATAAGAACAGAGAGTTATGTTCGGAACATTGAAACAAATTTGTCCAAGAAGAGCTGTGCAGTCAATTTCGAAGATAAACATTAAGTTTTGAACAGAACGTCTAGCTTCGAGCGGCAAAATGTTGATAAGCATGCACTTAGAAATATATGGAAGTAACGGATTATCAAAATAGAGAGGTTGCAGAGCGAATCGAATGAATTTGCATTGAACCCTTTTAATTCGCGCCGAGTAAATTGGATTGCAAATCACAGATCCATACCCTTACATAGCTTACACTAAACTGAACTGTGCAGCCTGTCAAACATTACAGTACAGATATACAACCAGAGAAGGAGACAAAATTTATTTTTCAAAATACAAGTGATGCATTCTCCAATAGTATCATGGGCGATCACATAGCCATCGAAAATTTATTAGCAGTGACATCTTTAATAATCACAGGACACAGCTGTGTAAGGAAGTAATAAGTTTTTATTTGGATATTCGTTTGTTTTTTTAAACGAAAAAAAGCACGAACGAAAAAGAATATGCTAGAAAAAAATTTGCAAAATTGATATTATTTCAACACTAATAGCAGCCAGCCCAGTACTCATATTTTGTTTACTTTATCAAAAATTTACTTCATTAAAAAACTCAAAATAAGTAAAATTTTGAAAACGTTTATATATCGTTTCTAATTCACTTTATGTTATTTTTAAAAAGTTTAAAGAAATGCTTGTTGGGATGTATGTATAAGTATATTTTTATACATGTATATTTGAATTTTTTTCATTTCAAAACTATGAATTATTCGCCTTGTTGTTTTTTTTTAACTATTTATGTAAATAATGTACTTTGTATGGCTGCAGCACATGTTTAAATAATAAATACATCAAGCCTTGTATTGTATTTGTTGGCCTTTTCATTGTTTAATCGACAAAACTGAGATTTTATAACAATTAGTATGCAGAAGTTGGGTAAAGGGGAAAGTGACCCGTTGGTACCCATTTAATACTTTTTTTACACACGCTGCTTCAATTCACTAACCCTAAACAAAGCCCGCGCATGCGAAGAACATACATTTGCACAGTTTCAGCCATAGATGAATGGATTTGCAACTCTTTGTTTCGAGAGAGCGCTGTCAAAATGCACATTTTTTATAACATTTATCAATGATGCCACTCCAAACAAAAATGTATAGATCTGAAAATGGGGATTTTTGACATACATTTCGGCGATTATAGTTTCAATCACTTAATAAAATGATAGTCGTAAAATATTTATTTCCTTAAAGTTATTTTACAATAATACGACTAGTTAGAGTTAAATATAAACAAATCTAAGTAAAATTTACATTTCGATTAAATTAATTAGTCAAATATTGTAACGCATTTAACTCGCAATGAAAACCATATATTCTTTGAAATTTCAGTAAATCGGACCTATGATATAATAGTTAACATTATTTAATGGATAGGGCTTATCGTGCATGTCTGGCGTTCCAGGTTCTGTGATCAAAATGGGCTGGTTGCATCGGGAGTTCATATTTACAAAACCTATTTTTAGTGATAACTATTGAATGGGAAATAATATTTACCCTACGCCTTCGAACTAATAATACTTACACTAAAACAAGTATTTTTATCCTTTTTCCCATAATTTTTGAACGCTATTCTACAGTTATAGGTCAAACTAAAGTTTACCAAAATTTTTGGCACGTTTTTCGTTTTGGCTGGCACATTTTTTGTTCTGGCACCCGCTTCAGCTGCCGCGAGGGATTTATCTGTGATTGTTGCCAGCAACAACTAGAAGATAAATCCCTCGTGAGAGCGAAAATATGAGAGCGTAAGCAAAAGATTCGTATCGATCTAATCTATGGTTTCAGCAAATAATGATTGACAGAAAATTTGCACATTACGAAGATAGGAAGGTATTGATATAGAAGTACTATGTATATGGGTTTAGCTCATCATTTAACAAAGAGTAATCACTTAGCGGACTTCTCAAATGTTAAAATATTAGATATCGAAAAAAGAGAAAAAACGAGAATGTCTCTTGAAAGCTTACGAATACAACAACAAATACATAACACACTAGATGTCGTCTTTAAGTGAGATCTGGATCATTGAGAGACTTGAAAAGCAGATGTCGTGAAATTTTCGCACACGTGAAATGTGATAGGCAGATGTCGCCGCTGTTTTTCATTTAACTCATACGGCGAAAGGCTAAGCAGCGACATCTATTTTTGAAAAATTAGGTTTATTAAAGGCAGCGTTGCCAACCTAAAAAGAAGTAATTAACAAATTATCTGGCTCACAAATTGAACCATGGCTCAAATCGTTGTTGTTGCATTTACATACAAAATTATTTATCTGGCTCAGGATTTTGCCACCGGATGACGGCAAAAGTTTAAAGAAGACTTTGACAAAGCCGTATTTTTTTTTACACGCGTATACGTTTCGTTTCCGCGTAAAAAAAACGCCTATCCTCGCTCAGATAATGCTGAGGAGACCCATCTAGCGGCAATGGTTAAACAACTATCTACAGCACAGGGTGTACCGAAAAGCGGAGACACAACCCTCTGTTGTATTTCTGTGTATAACATATAGCTGAATCAGTTGTGATAAATAGTGGACGCGCATAGAGTACATAGAATTAGTACAGAGGGTGAAACATAAGCCGTGTTTTTTTTAAACGTGTATACGTTTCGTTTGCGCGTGAAAAAAACACCTACCCTCGCTTATATAATGCTTAGGAGACCCATCTAACGGCTGCGGTTAAACAACTAGCTACAGCAACAGGGTGTACCGAAAAGCGGAGACACAACCCTCTGTTGTATTTCTGTGTATAACATATAGCTGAACCACTTGTGATAAATACTGGACGCGCATAAAATGCATAGAATTAGTGCAGAGGGTGAAACATAGACACATATTTCAGTTACATCTGAGTATAATGCGTATTGAAATTTAGTAGTACTAATTTTATGCGTAGCAATTTCAGAGGTGTATTTAAAGTTTCCCGCTTAACAGCCCACATAAAGTTTAAGCGTATAGACGTTTACGTGTAAAAAAAACACGGCTATAGATGTGAAAAAAAGCTAATATCAGCAGCGTCTCCTCAGCTGTTATTCAGAGATGCAAATCAAAGTAAACAAAATGCAAGTGCCAAAAGTTTTATGTTTGTTTCAAATAAAGTTAAATTTTGAATTTAATTGTAATTATACTTAATTAATGTAAGTAGATAAACAATTTGTGTGAGGTTTTAGTTTCATGTTTATTGGTAGAAAATAAAGTATCAAATATTAATATGTATATTATTTTTACATATTTATCACTAAAAATCCCCAGAAAGATGGCGGAGAGAAAAGAACGTCGAAATGCGTGGGGAAAAACAACAACTACTGTGTTTTAATTTTTGACCATATGTGTTCAACCCAGCAAACACAAACAGACATTCTATTTGGCAGGTATGTTTCCAGCCAAGACAGAAATGTTGAATGTAAACCTATAATTTCAAGTTTTAAAAGAAGTAATTTGTGGGAAACTGTATCAAAATATGGTATATGGTTGGTATCAACTTGATATCCTTCCTTGAAGGCAGAAACACAGAACTGCGAAAAAGCAGCAAGATTTGTAATAGTTGAACGTCCTGCAACAAACCCATGCGGCCAAGGACCGGTTATCCCTTTTATAGGAAAAGCTCATTTGTCTTTAACTACATTCTCGAAAAGTTTGGAGCAAGTTGACAGTTTAGAGATTGGTCATTGGTTTATGACTTTGTTTTTTTCCCCGACTTAAATGTGATAGATGACAATTTCAATCGATAAATAAAGGTGCCCGAAGATAGCGTGGTATTGAAAATAAGACAGAGCGGAATGCACAGAGAACTACTGCATTTTTAAGCAATAAAGAGGACAAACCATCAATGTCGTTTTCGTAGAGGATTGCATGGAGGATATCCATTAATAATATCTGCTTGGGATACTGACAAGAACCAAAAGTCTAACGATTTGGGTGTATCAACGGAATACCTATTATCATTTATATCAGCATCAATCACAAAATTTGATTTGAAGAAATCGGCAAAAAGGTTCACTGTCTCGGCTAAACTGTTTGACCTAATACCATTAAATTTGACGCAGGTTGGAAAATTAGATAAGCCTTTTTCGATCTGACGTAGTTACAGAAAGAGTTAAATCTTCTTCGGTACTCACCACCGCCAGCGCGTAGAGGTCCATAAATCTCTCGAAGAACTTTTCGCTCGAACACTCCCAGAGCCGCTTCATCTGCACCATATAGCAGGACGGGTAAGATAAGTGACGTGTAGAGGATGATTTTCGTTTGCCGAGAGAGGACTTTACTTTTCAATTGCCTACCTAGTTCAAAGTAGCATTTATTGGCAAGAGTTATTCTTCGCTGGGTTTCAGAGCTGACGTTTTTGCTAGTGTTGATGCTGGTTCCCAAATAAACGAAGTCTTTTACTATTTCAAAATTATGGCTGCCAACAGTAGCGTGGTTGCCAATGCGCATATGCGCTGACTCTTTGCTCGATGACAGTAGGTACTTCGTTTTGTCCTCATTCACCATCAAACCCATCTTTACCGCTTTTTTTCCAGTTTGGAGTAAGCAGAACTAACGGCGCGGGTGTTCAGGCCGATAATATCAATGTTAAGATAACCACGTGTATAAAAATTCGAAAAGATATTTCGTTTTTGACTGATGTTATAGTTTTTAATCGAAGGTCGGATGCTTGGACATAGCTCAATAAAAATCTTTTCGATGTTGATAATTTTTATATAAGGCAGTCAATATCTCGTTTATGCCACTACGTACTACCGTTATGCATCGAAAGCTATAACACCCAAGTGGCGGCCGCCGCGGTTCAAAGCAACATTAAACATTTAGAAACAAGTTTTTTCAATTAGAAAAACAAATTTTTCCTAAGTTGGGTTGGCTCGCGGCAGTGATTTGTCAAACACTCCTGTATTTCTGCCATGAAAAGCTTCTCAGTGAAAACTGAGTGGGTAAAAATTTATCCGAAGTAACACCCGTCCAAAAGTTGAGGGAGAGCTATCGTAAGAAGTTATTTGGCTTCGGTATCAATTAAATGAAAAGTTTTAGTTCTGTCAAAAGATATTTGCAAAAAAACAGATTCAAATTTTGAGGCGGTCGCTGCAATTTTCAAAATTTGTTTGCACACTCATACACACACTTTGCAAAAAGGGCTTTCTTGCCAGTTATACCGTATCGTGTAGCCGTGTTGAACCCAACCAGAGTATTCAACGTAGAAGTACTATAGGTTCCCAATCAATTTCAGATCGTTCCGGATTGTAGACTTGCCGATATTTTGAACTTGTAAAATTTTAACTTTTAGTTAGATAAATTTGTGGGTATTAACGAAATTTTGGGCTAAAATATTCTTGTACACTGAACATCTTACTGCTCGGGTAGCCTACGGATGAAATGGATTTCTACGGAAATCTTTAGAACGGGAAAAAGTATTTTAGTCCTGACAAAAACACGCGTCGTTGGATATCCCTTTTGACTAATTTTGGTAGAAACCATAAAATTAACCATTACGATGCAAAACAACCAAGAGTTGTTTTATAATGCCTAAATATGATTTAGACGATGATGTCATCAGTGGCAAATGTTATAAAAAATTAGCCTTTTCGCGTGCTCTCAGAGAGCAAGAAATTTCTTAACTATTCATCACTTCTTATTAAAATTCCAAAGAACTTAAGTTGCCAAATGAATGTTTTAAATAGCATGAACCATTGTTCAGTTCTGTATAATTGTTACCGCCTTGAATAAATATTTGTCATAGCTAAACATCAAAGTCTATATATATAAAAAGAAGTGTACATTTTGATTGTCACTCCATAACTCGAGAACGGTTCGACAGATTGTCATGAAAT
>JARSSU010032117.1:0-13943 GCA_029619165.1 Eurosta solidaginis | reverse complement strand
ATTTGGTGTTTGACAAACAAAAAATTTTTTAAATGGGCGTGGCACCTACCTCTTGTGTGGTAATAAATCCATTGTCAATAATTTAATAATCATTATCAAAAATCGTAAAACCCATACGTAATCATCAATTCGGCAGAGAGTTGGCCTTTATTATCAAGGACTTGCCTATTGAAGGAAAAAATTAACGAAATCGTAATAGGACCGCTCCCACTTTTATATAAAGATATTATAAAAGGGTCTGGACGAATAAAAAACTAAATATATCTTTAGCAAACAAGAGCTTGTACAAAGAGCCCTATATCAAATGGGTATTTCACTTACCAAGTGAATTTATAACATAAAATAGGAAAAATTTCAAATTTAAAAAAAATGGGCGTGACCACCGCCCTTTACACTAATCAATTTCTAAGTTCGGAGCCATAACTCTGAAGAAAAATTTACACACATACTCGTCAACAAATTAGTACACATATTTTGCTTATAGCAGGAAATATTACTAGAGATCAATGGACGCGATCGTTAAAGACCACGTCCACTTTTATATATAAAAGTTATAAAAGGGACTTGATGAAATAATACAGCTATATCTTAGCCAACAAGAGCTTTGTATCAATAGAATTTTACTTTCTAAATGTATTATAACATTAAATTTGAAACACTAACATTTTTGAAAATGGGTGTTCTATGTTTCGGGAGTCATAACTCGAAGAAAAATTAACATATCGTAATGAAATTGTGTACACATATTTTCCTCATAGCAGAAAATATTTCTAATAATATTTAAATGGACGGGATCGGTTGAAGACCACGGCAACTTAGATAAATACAAGTTTAAAGAGTCGTATACTAGAATAATAAGCTATAACTTAGCAAAAATAGTTTTGAATCAATGATATTTCACTTATCATATTTTATTGTAAGAGGAAATGGTGAGATATTTTTTTTAACGGGCGGTGCCACGTGTTATGTAGAAAAGTAATTTAACTGAAATGAAATGTAAAATTGAAGCTCATGCTGAGTATAAAAATGTTACACCCGAACTTAGACACATTTGCTTGTTTTTTGGTAAAATAGTTCAAAGCGATCGATTTATCGGCTAAATATTCGTAGTCATTCCGTTTCCTAATATGCTTTCTATATATACTAGCTTCAAGGAGCTTCGATCTTGAGTATACCTTTTTTTCCCCCATACTTTGACGCCTTTCCTTAACGTTCAGTTTATAGCATATAAAAAATGACAAGTAACTTGTACTTGATTCAGTTCATATTAAACATGCCTTAGACCTCCAGAGAGCAATTACGGGAGAAACCGAAACACTGCATCGAAACTCAAAATGTGTTTTGTTATGCCATCTGTGGAAAAAGGTACCAGTTTAAGTATTTCCAATTTTTGACTGGATTGGAATATCTTGAAATGGGAGTGAGTAATTTTCCATTGCATACGTTTATGGATTGGTTCCGAACTATCGAAAAAGATGATGAAATCTTATTAGAGGCAGCATGTAGAATTTCGGACTCGTTCGGAACCAAGAAAAATTAATGCAGCGGTGACAATTTTCACTTCATACGACTTCGCCATGTTAAATCGCCAACTGAAAGCATGCAAAGGTATAGAATGCGAACTAGTAGTTTTCCAATGCACTAGATGCGCACCAGTTTTGAACTAGAGACTTTCTCTCTAGGGTAAATCAAAAGCCGCTGCAGAGTATGCTTCACTGCCATTGTAGTTTTTAAAATTATACGCTGGCGCCTGCTCATATCATCGCGGACTTTAATCCAATCTTCACCACAAGTACACAACAAATGCGTCAGTATAAACTGATAACCTCAGCACCTCAGTGCAGTGAAAAGAGGCTACAAAGCGTGATATTCAACAAAAATATCTGAATCTGAGTAAGCGACCAACATCATAACATTGGAGCAAGAGTTCAACGAACAGTGCTCATAAGCAGTATATACGAGAAACAAACCAATTTATTAGTTATTTTTAAAATATAAAAATTTAATAGTAAAATTTAACACTAAGTAATTTATTAACTATCTAAATACTTAAAAATAACTAAATAAACAAAGAACTATTACAACTTTTTAACAAATCATATTTTTCTATAGTCGCCGTATAGCTCACTAAAAGGTGCCATTAATCTATTTAATTATTCATTGTGATTTAATGAAGTCACTCGCAGCTCCTCAAAGTAAATTCCTATTTTACTATCAGCACTACTTATACTTATTCAAATATGCCTCGTCGTAGGCAGGCAAGCGTGAGTCGATAAGATGAACTGGCCAAAGATTGCATTATATCAGTTGTACTTGTTGTTGTTGCTGTAACTCATTACTCATACAAAACCATAAATTAACAACAATTCAAAGCTTTGCTTATTACTTAAGAAGCTATATTAAGTGTACTTATGAATTATTAAAAATTAAAATGTATAATAAAAACTAACAAGATCTTAACTCAGTGAATTATTTTAGCATTGTCTTGTTTGCTTTGTTTGTTGGTTTTTTAAAAAAGTGCACTTTGGATTTTCTTGAGAAGAAAGTGGATGCTTATAACTTGTGAAAAACAAGTAATGTGAGTGGAGCTAAACTTTTTTTGTCTTCGAGTAGTAAATTATATAACTATGTTAGCTTAATTCTGATAATCGTAATTCTTTTCACAATATACGAACAAAAAGCAGTGTTTATGATATCTCTTGGCAGAGTGACACTCTGGAAAATTTATATAAATTATGTTTAAAATTATAGATCAAGGCAGTATACATCTACGTTATAAACTTGTTGTTTGTTTAGCATGCCTCGTGGCCAACTAAGTAGTTTTGAGTCGATAACATTGCTGCATCCATTCTAAAAGCTTTTTTGCCAAACTATCATTTATAAGTTTTCGCAGCATCTTCGAAGTAATCTCATTCAAAAATTTATATGCAAACTAGCTTACACCCTCGACCCAATTCGCACGAAAAAAAACGACATAAAATTATAGCGTCATACCCCGATATGAACAGTCCGCGACAGTCCATAAAATAATTTTGAAACAGTCCTAAAGAGTCCCACAATAAAGCGCACAGAATCAAAAAAAAAGGTGTGGTCGAATACTCGCCTAAAATGTTTTTAAACGAAATGGTTTTTAAATGGACCTGAAATATTTTCAAAAGTAATCTCCAACTTATCGCGAGAAAGTTCAAAAATATCCCGTAGCAATCGTTCCAATATGATTTCTGAAAAGCCTCGAAATGGCTCCCAAACAGCTTAAAAAGATTTAATGCCAAAAACAATCTTGAAATTATTCGCGGATGCCTCCGAATGGTACGACTATATTATTACAATCTAAAAATGGTTCAGAAATAGCCCAAAAAATCTTGAAAGAGCGCGGCAACATTTCCTAAATAGTCTTTAAGTAATCTATACATATTCCCGAAACGATTCCTTACACAGTATCTTAATAGTCCCGAAATAATTCTGAAGTAATCTAGAAGCAGTCCCGAAACGATTTCGAACATGGTATTTATTCACAAAATCATCCGAAATGGCACCGGAATAGACACGATTCGTTGCTTTTCCAAAATCGTTTTTGTCGTCTTCTTACTCTCACTCATGTGGCACTTCTTCCTCCTCTTAAACTGTTACATTTTTCCCGAACAAATCATTCCGCCATCACACTAAAAAAAAAATTTTCTTACCACTATCCGACATTTTTACTATTTTCTTTATTGAACAAACTCTTTTAAAACCAAACCAAAATAAATTACAATTTTCTATGCTTTTTAACTTCTACCCCTTTATCCTAATTTTTTTTTAGTCGTATCTTTCGTGTCCAAAACTTAATAGTACCTATTTTCTACTTTCCTCTTCAATCCTACCAACCCAGCATTTTTTTTTATCCCATACCCATAACACGACTTTTACTTTTTTCTGCACTCTTTTTTTTTATTTAACATTTTATTTTTATTTCACTCCATCCAACCTCCTTCATAAAATCCCATTTTTCTTTTGTACCTTCCTCTTCTTCTTCCTCACCAATTCTTTTTCTCTATTATATCCCTCCTTTGCTGCCATTTTACTCCTTTTTACCTCCCCTTTTTTTACTTATTCTGCCTGCTCCATTGTTAACTCAATTAATTTATTTTTCTTCTACACACTAATAATAATTTCACTAAACTATCACAAATTTATTTACAAAGAAGTTAAAATTAATATTTTTGTTAATAATACGCCAAACCCTGACTATACCAAATTCATAATGATGAATAAAAGTAAAAAAAAATGTTATTCTTTCATTTATAACAGCGTCACGCGCAAATACATGGAGATAAGCACATTTGTACCGAATGTGGCAAACAATAAGCACCCGTGCCACACTCAATAGTCATTTGCTTGTACACTCCGATAAGATGCCACATAGATGCGATTATTGTGGACGACTTTTCAAGCGAGCCAAGACACTTAAAAATCATTTGATTGCACATACTGGTTTAAGGCCATATTCCTGTGACTTTTGTGATAAAACATTTTCAACTGGACCAAGTTGCCGATTTCACAAAAAACTATGCATCCTGTAGAATTAGCTGCTCTAGAGGCATCAGGCGTAAGACATATACGAAGATATACCCAATCTGGATGTTTTAAGGGCAGTGTAAGTACAAATAAACCAAAAAAGAAAATTGATAAGCCCTAACGCAAATGCAGTGAAACTTGAGATTGTTATAGTTCATTACTGTAGGCAAAAATCTCTCAACAGGCCGAAACAGCTTCAATTCATATTCAATAAGTCTGGGCATTGAAATCCCATCCCAACCAACCACAGAGAAGACCTAATTTTGGTTTTTGAAAGATATGAGCTAATGTTAAAATTTAAGTAGAGGTATCTACTTTGTCTTTATAGCAAAAAACGCCAAAATCTTTAATGTTCCTCATTAAAACACTAAATACAGTAGCAAAATATATATGTACTTAGCTATATAAGTCCTAAAAATAATGTTACCCTGTTAACTTTAACCGCTCTGTTAGAAGCATGTGTGTTGTTTGTTGTTGTTGTAGCAATGCTCGCCCCACCTAATAGCCGCGACCGATCACAAATTGTCATCAATATCCTCTAACGGGAGTCCAAGGAAACTTGCCGTTTCAACAGGGGTGGACCATAAGGAAAGGGGTGTTAGAGGCGTTGGTTCCACATTACAATTGAAGAGATGGTTGGTGTCATGTGGGGACACATTGCAAGCGGGGCATACATTTTGTATGTCGGGGTTGATTCTGGATAGGTAAGAGTTTAACCTGTTACAGTATCCAGAACGAAGTTGAGCAAGAGTGACACGCGTTTCCCTGGGGAGTATGCGTTCCTCTTCCGCAAGTTTTGGATAATTTTCGTTAAGCACTGGATTCACCGGGCAATTCCCGGCATAAAGGTCCGACGCCTGTTTATGGAGTTCACCAAGGACCTGCTTGTGTTTTTTCACTTCATACGGCTGGGTTCTCAGGTGCCGTATTTCCTCAAAATGCTTACGGAGATGACTCCTTAAGCCCCTAGGCGGTGCTGGTTCATCAATCAGATGTCTGTTGGGATGCCCAGGTTTCTGGGTATTCAACAGGAACTGTTTGGTCAGCATCTCATTTCTCTCCCTGATGGGGAGTATTCTCGCCTCATTATGCAGATGGTGTTCTGGGGACATAAGAAGACAGCCCGTGGCGATTCTGAGAGCAGTATTTTGGCAGGCCTGTAGTTTCTTCCAGTGGGTGATTTTTAGGCTTGGCGACCATATGGGTGACGCGTAGCACGTAATCGGCTGGCTAATTGCTTTGTATGTAGTCATGAGCGTTTCTTTATCTTTTCCCCCAAGTACTGCCAGCGAGGGATTTGAGGATTTTGTTACGGCTCTGAATTCTCGGAACAATTGCGGCTGCGTGCTCACCAAAATGTAGATCCCTGATCAAACGTCACACCCAAGATTTTGGGGTGTAGGACAGTCGGTAGCGTAGTGCCATCGACGTGGATGTTCAAAATGGTCGACATTTGGGGACGTCCATGTTGTAAATAAGGTCGCGGAAGATTTAGTCGGTGATAATGCCAGGTTTCGCGAGGCGAAAAAACTGGAGAGATCAGGGAGGTAGCCGTTTATTTTATTGCATAGCGCATCGATCTTTGGGCCTGGGCCTGTGGCCATTATTGTGCAGTCATCGGCGTAGGAAACGATTGTGACTCCTTCCGGTGGTGAAGGTAGCTTAGATATGTAGAAATTAAACAAAAGTGGGGATAGGACACCACCCTGTGGCACCCCTTGTTTAATTCTCCTTGGTTTTGATGCTTCGTTTCTAAATTGCACCGATGCCTGCCGACCACCCAGATAATTTGCGGTCCACCTTTTAAGACATGGGGGAAGGGTAGACCCTTCCAGGTCCTGCAGTAACGAGCCATGGTTGACCGTATCGAAAGCTTTTGATAGGTCTAGCGCTACGAGTACTGTTCTATGGTGGGGGTATTGATTTAAACCGCAATTTATCTGGGTGCTAATGGCATTTAGCGCGGTGGTAGTGCTATGGAGTTTTCTGAAGCCATGCTGATGAGGGGCTAGCTGCAAATTTGCTTGGAAATAAGGGAGCAAAATGGCTTCAAGCGTCTTTGCCACTGGCGATAGGAGAGATATCGGACGATACGACTCACCTATGTTAGCTGGTTTCCCAGGCTTTAGTAGCGGGACCACCTTGGCCATTTTCCATTTCTCAGGTATGACAAAGGTGGAAAGAGACAGATTGAAGACATGCGCTAAATATTTGAAACCCTCTTTCCCTAGGCTTTTAAGCATCGGCATGGCTATGCCGTCTGGGCCCACTGCTTTGGATGGTTTAGCACGACCAATGGCGTCCTCAACCTCTTTAGCGGTGATGGTGATTGGTGACGCGCTGAATTTGTGTTTATGTGCGTGTCTATTGGCTCTCCGTCTATCTTTGTCGACCGTAGGATGCATTATATATTGTCGGCAGAAAGCGCTCGCGCATTTTTTCGCGTCCGACAGCACTTTGTCGCCAAAGGCGATGGAAACTTTGTCTTTGTGCTTAGTCGGATTCGATAGGGACTTTACGGTGGACCAAAGTTTACCCACACCGGTAGAGAGGTTACAACCTCTTAGGTGCTCCTCCCATTTCGCCCGCTTGTGTTCATCCACAAGCAATCTGATGCGTTGGTTTATATCCCTTATTTGGGGGTCGCCTGGATCAAGCTGTCTTATAAGGTCACGTTCTCTCGCTAAGTTTGCGGCCTCCGCCGGGAAGTGGGGCCGGATTTCGGGAATTCTCCCGGCGGGAATGAAATGTGCCGAGGCGGATTTAATGACCTTACGGAAGGCACGCTCCCCTTGGCGGGCATCAGTCGGGATAGGGAGGGCAGCAAAGCGGCTGTCTGTAAAGGATTTATATTCTTCCCACTTTCCTTTTTTGAAGTTTATGAAAGTGCGTTTTTCAGTGACGATGAAGTCGGCGGTACGCTCAAGCGAAATAAGTATGGGCAGGTGGTCGGATGCCAATGTTACCATCGGCTGCCAGTTGACGCAGTTTACGAGTTCTGCGCTCACGATTGAGATATCTGGCGAGCTGTGACAGCTTCCTACCATACGTGTGGGGGCGTCTCCGTTTATTGTGCAGAACGTCGTTTCTTCTATTTGATCCGCCAACATCTCACCCCTACTGTCCGCCCGCAAGTTTGAATGCCATAGATCATGATGGGCATTGAAATCACCTAGGATAATGCGATTGTTGCCAGTGAGTAAGGCCCTGATATTAGGGCGGTATCCACTGGGGCAACAGGTGGCAGGAGGGATGTAGATGTTGATGATTTCTAGGTTTGCATCGCCTGACCGGACAGATAGGCCTTGACGTTCTAAGACATTGTCCCTGCGGTCGATGCCAGGATCAAATATATAATATTGCACAGAGTGGTGTATGATAAACGCGAGACCGCCTCCATTTCCGCTCTCGCGGTCTTTCCTGTGGACGTTATACCCAGAGCAGGTCTGCAATGTAGATCTTGCTGTGAGTTTAGTCTCTTGAATCGCAGCAATGCGGATGTTGTACCGCTTCATGAAATCGACTATCTCCGTGATCTTCCCAGTTAGTCCATTACAGTTTAACTGCAGTATTCTGAAGTGCATAAGGGAGACGTCGCCACTCTGGGGGTAAGTGACGGGTGACTACGCCTGGGTTGTGGAAGGCCAGGACGCAATTGCTGTTGTGGCCCTGGGACTGGGCGTCCTTGGGCAAGCATTGGGGTACCCGGATGATTTGGGTTTGCGACCTGGCAACATGGCGCGATGAAACCCGTCGGGGGGTTGCCGTCGCGGAGACCAGAACATCTGGAAAGTGGCACCACCCAAAGGCAGTAGCTGCATTGGGCGGATGTCGCAAACCTATATATTCTGTGCTGGCAGACGGTGCAAACGGAGGTAGGGACTAAGAGTCTGTTTCCCTGACCTGCACGATTGCTGCCGGAAAAGAGGGGGGGAGAAGACGGGGGCAGGGGCTGATGCTCAGCATTGCTACCAACTCTACTACGAAGGTAGTAGTTATGAGTGGTATCAGCTGTTTGAGTTGTTGGCGCCGTAGGGCGCGAGAAGCAGCGGGTACTTGTTGTGGCTTGCTGAGTAGCGGGGCTGCTGGAAGGTAGTGGGGGCGCTAAGGCGTAGACTACGGGACGCCCTTGGGCGTGAACAGCAAGGAGCCACAAAAGATTTATAAAAGTTACGTGGACGTCGGGTTTTGGGATCAAGCCCAGAACAACCTGTCCGATGCAACCATCCCTTGCACGAGACACACTGAACAGAGTATGACCGTCCTAAAAAGATTCTTTTCCGGCAGATGCAGCAAAACCATTTCTCAGGACCGGGGTCAGGAGACGGACCCGGATTGGGTTCGATGCCTTCCCGGAGTAAGAGAATATGGAGCAGTCCTGCTGCAAGGAGCTGCTGGGAGGATGACAATTTGTGGGAGGGACGAAACAAATTAGATGGGGTCACACTGAAATGACAGTCCTAGGTCGGGAAAAACCCCGAGTCGCTCCGGTACATAGAACCGACTGCCTTAGGAAGCGAAGCATGTGTGTTCGTTTCATTAAGTATTTTCCTCCCAGTAAAAAAAAGAAGAGCTCCAAGTATCCCAGTTAAGGAGGGAGGGTAACACCAGTGGAACATTTTTTTCAGAAAAGAATTAATAATAATTACCACAAGTTGTGGTTATAAAATATAGACGACTGATTAAAAAAAAATATGTAAGGCACGATAACCTCCGAAGAGATCTAAGGCCGAGCTTCTCTTCCAATTTGCGTTGTGCTCCTCTTGAGTTTCTCTACAAATTGGCCGGACGGGACCTACATCTTTTATGCCGACTCCGAACGGCATCTGCAAGGCAGATGAGTTTTCACTGAGAGCTTTTCATGGCAGAAATACACTCGGAGCGCTTGCCAAACACTGCCGAAGGGCGACCCCGCTTAGAAAATTTTCTTCTAATTGAAAAACCTTATTTCTGAAATTTTTGATGTTGCTTTGCCCGGGGTGCGTACCCAGGGCATACGGTGTGGTAGGCGGAGCATGCTACCATCACACCACGGTGGCCGCCGACGACTGATTATGCGCCTTAAAAAGAGGAGTCTTCAGGACAATAACCACAATACGCTAAAAGCAGGGGAGGGTTAAAAGAACCTCGAGAACCTGAAAGTAGCGGCAAATGAGGAGGCAAAGCCGCAGTGCCAGAGGTGCACGAGCAAATCGTGCTGATAACCTTAAGAAAAACCAAAACATGCTAAAAGCAGGAGAGGTGGAAATGGACCACGAGGGCCTGGGAGTAGCAGGAAAAGACAATGGTATAAGCGTAGAGGCGCAGATGTTGGAAATAGACAAACTTAATGATGCTGAGAGTCTAACAAAGACGCTTCGAACAGGAGAGGGAGAAACGGACCTCCAGACTCGGAAAACAGCGGAAAAAAATCCATTAGGTGAGCGCAGACTCGGAATTTCTTCCGACCAATGATTGTCACTTCAGTGTAACCCCATTTCATATGTTGCGTGCCTCCCACAATTGTCATTTAATTACTTATATCAACGCGGGATGACTCAAAAAACCCCACCACATAACAGTACTCTTAGCGCTAGACTTGTCAGAAGCTTTTGACACAGCTTCAACCACCCCCAGCGGGTTAGGGGGACTAAAATATGCGGTAGGTATGCCTGTCGTAAGAGGCGACTAAAATACCAAATTGATTAAAGGGGTTGTGTAGCTCAACCCTCTCAAGAGGTTGCCAACGCAATATATAGCTTCTCCAACCCAATTGTCAAGCTGACCTACCCGTGGCAAATCCTTTTTCATTAACAGCCGAGGCTCTGGCGACCCCAAGCTCCTCATGGAACTAGAGGGTGGGGAAGGCGGGATGGCCTTCATATATGGTCATATAAATCGTTCCCGAGATGGTCGGGCTATTACCTTAATGGTGCTTTGTTACCGGAACGTATCGGATCTATATACGGCAAAGGACCATCAACATCGATAACACTCCGCAAAGCCTTCGGGGAGTGTCTTATCGTTAATACAACAAGAACAACAGTCAACCGCGGAACGTTACTTTTACAATTAGGAGTCCTTTCTTTAATAGAATTAGATTATTCTCCGAAATATTCAATTTAAGTTTCTTTTTTTAATTTCCGCATTGAATATCCGCATTGAATTCAAGTTCTTAAAAACTAACAAATTTCAATAACATTTTTCATTTCATACTTTTTTCTAAATTAAAATTAAAATTATTGAAACAATTAAAGTTTATAGGAAACCAGCACATAATATAAAAAACAATACCAAACTGTAGACTTAAACAACGAACTTAATAATATAAACATGTATATATAACTCGTCCTCTTCATATAGTTCGAGTCCCTTCGAATTTCAATTCGAAATTCACAAACAAATTATTTTAAGTTAACAAACAGAAATTATTACTCTGCAAATTGCCTCAAAGGTCTTTTAATCTGAGAACAATCTTTTTTATTAAAATTTTTGTGTTTGACAAATCTTTCTGCTATTTTTTGTCTGGTTGCCTTCGGATTTCTAACATAAATATTGCCTGTATCGAAATTTGGTATATTCTCTCTTTTTTTTTATTAATTTTGTTTATAACATATTTCTTTTTTTGGCTCATTTCATAAGCGATTTTATTGTAATCAGTATCTGATCTATTTAAAAAATCGATTGGTTTTATTTTAGTTGTACTATGAATCGTATTGTTATAAAATCCAACTCCCTGAATTTCTCAAAATCCTCTGAATTTCTCAAAATGCTGTAACAGAGGTGAATTAAGTCTTTCAACATCTGAATTACCTGTATGCGAATTTGGCGTAGTAAAATGCACTTCAATCTGTTTTTCTCCACAAAACATTTTAATTAAGGCGTTATTAAATTGGTTATCGATTATTAAAAGTTATGGAGTGCCTAGTATTGCTATACTTTCTTCTAATTTAATCTTAACAGTACACATATTCTTCCCAAAAAGTTTATGAACTGAAGCTAATTTCGTAAATCTATCGATTGAAGTCAAATAAAAAGATGATAAAAAATTTTAAGGACTACCTTTATATAAATGGACCAAAAAATAGAAGGCAATTTTTCCTTTAATACAGACATAGTCTTGTTGAATTTTGACTAAAAAACTTTAACAATAGCTCTTGTAAAAGAATTTTGGGATTTAAAACTATAAAGGTGGAGCGCAATCTTTCAATTTAAGGCAAACCATGTACTTGGGATTAACTAATTGATTATTTAAAATTTAAACACGCGCTCTACCTTTATAATTTTAAATCCCAAAATTCTTTTACAAGAGCTATTGTTAAAGTTTTTTAGTCAAAATTCAACAAGACTATGTCTGTATTAAAGGAAAAATTGCCTTCTATTTTTTGGTCCATTTATATAAAGGTAGTCCTTAAAATTTTTTTTATCATCTTTTTATTTTCAATTTTTTAGTACTGCCTACAAAAAGGCAATTGCAACTTTGATTAGTAATTTAAGTAATTCCTAAGTGAAAATTCTTATCTTTATTTATTTGTTCAAAATAGCAAGATTTAAGAGAATTAGTGGAATTTTCGCTGACAACACTGGCGAAAACAACAGAATTCCACCTCGCATCATAACAAGAGAATTCCACCTCGTTTGTCAGCTACTTAATTTGCACAGCTGAAAATCGTGGTGAAATTCGCATACGCCTGAAAGTCTAAAAGAATCGTGGTGAAAGTCGCGTACGCCTAAAAGTATGCAAGGACGTGCATTGAGTTGGGCCTTCAACGAGGTGGAATTCTACAACGCCTGCAACACTCAGGAGGCTAGCCATGAAGGTATGGCCTAATCTTCTAAATAGTTCGACTTGTGCGTTACGTAGCTCAAATTTTTTGATCAAACATTGCACTGTCACCGAGTTTTAAACTATATTTCAGGTTTCAAGTCTCTAGATATCCAGGAAGTTAGTTAAAAATCGATTGCAAAGATTCCCAATTTAAAACTAGTTTTCTCAATATCTCGATCCATGCGCCACCTAGCGGAATTTTTTTTTGATAAAATATTGCATTGTCACCGGGTTCTGACTTACGGCCAAGTTTCATGTCTCTAGCTCACGGGAAGTTACTCGAAAATCGATCGCAAGATTCCCCCGTTTTTAAGGATTTGCAGTTATCTTGACTAGCGCGCCACCTAGCGGAACTTTGTTTTCTATAAGTTGTATTGTCACCAGTCCTCTAACTAGTGCTAAGTTACAAGTCTCTAGGTAACCGGGAAGTTAGTTAAAAATGGATTGAAAGATTCCCAAATTAAAATTAATTTTCCTAATATCTCGATCCATGCGCCACCTAGCGGCATTTTTTTGATCAAATGTTGCATTGTCACCGGGTTCTGACCCACGGCCCAAGTTTCAAGTCTCTAGCTCACCGGCAAGTTACTCAAAAATCGATCGCAAGATTCCCCTCGTTTTTCAGGGATTTGTAGTTATCTCTATTAGCATGCCACCGAGCGGAACTTTGTTTTCTATAAATTGTATTGTCACCGGGTCTCGAACTATGTGTTAAGTTACAAGTCTCTAGGTAACCGGGAAGTTAGTTAAAAATGGATCGAAAGATTCCCAAATTAAAATTAATTTTCATAATATCTCGATCCATGCGCCACCTAGCGGCATTTTTTTAATCAAATGTAGCATTGTCACCGGGTTCTGATCCACGGCCCAAGTTTCAAGTCTCTGTAAATTGTATTGTCACCGGGTATCGAACTATGTGCTAAAGTTACAAGTCTCTAGGTAACCGGGAAGTTAATTAAAAATGGATTGAAAGATTCCCAAATTAAAATTAATTTTCCTAATAAGGGAAGTTACTCAAAAATCGATTGCAAGATTCCCTGCGTTTTTCAGAGATTTTCAGGTATTCCGTTTATCTCGATTCGTCTGCCACCTGCTGAGAAATATAAATATTTTTTATTTTCCAAAAATTATTTCAAAATCTTTTGTCTTTCTTTTTACAATTCGTATTTGCATTAAATTATTTATAATAATAAATTATAAATAAATTAATAATAGAATGCGAAATTAAAAATTGTTCGTTTAAATCATCAGCTATTTCTAAAGAGTTTTCAAATAAAGATTCTATTCCGAAATCTTTATTATCCTCAATGTTATTTTTCTGTGGTATACGACTTAAAAAATCAGCCACCTTATTTTCTCTACCTTTTAAATATTCAATTTCGAATTCATATTCACTCAACAATATTTTCCATCTAATTATACGTGAGTTTGGTTCTTTTAAAGAAAACAACCACTTCAATAGTTGATGGTCAGTTTGAACAAGAAAATTTCTACCATATAAATAAGGCCTAAAATATTGTAACGAATTTACTTGCAAATCCTCTTATTTGCAATCCTCTGCTAAGTTGGAATCACTAAA
>JARSSU010032115.1:0-10728 GCA_029619165.1 Eurosta solidaginis | reverse complement strand
CCAATAGTTCCGAAGACCCTGACGGATCCCGACATCGATCCCGACAACTATCCAGAAATGATACCGAAAGGCCCGCAAATGATCCCGTATTAGTCGAGAAAAGTCCCGAATGACCCCGACGGGATGCCGGACGAATCCCGAAAACATCCAGAAATGATTTCCGGAAGGGATCCCAAATGATCCCGAAAAAGTCCCGCAATGATTCCGACGGGAATCCGAACGGATACCGAAAACCATCCAGAAGTGATGCCGAAACGATTCTCAAATGCTCCCGTATAGTCCCGAAAATGACCCTGAGTCCCGGACAAATCCCGAAATCCCAGACATGATCCCGAGTCCAAAGATCCCGAAAAGTCTCGGAAAGTCCAGAAATTACCCTGACGGGTTCCCGGCGAATCCTGAAGCCTCCTAAATGATCCCGAAAAAGCCCCGAAATGACCCGACGGGATCCCGACGGATCCCGAAAAACTATCCAGAAATGATGCCGGAAAGGTCCCAAATGATCCCCTAATAGTCCCGAAATGACCCTGACGGGATCCCGGACGGATCCCGAAAACCATCCAGAAATGATGCCGAAAGGTTCCCAAATGATCCCGTATTAGTCGCGAAAAAGTCCCGAAATGACCCCGACGGGATCCCGGACGGATCCCGAAAACCATCCAGAAATGATGCCGAAAGGATCCCAAATGATCCCGTATTAGTCGCGAAAAAGTCCCGAAATGACCCCGACGGGATCCCGGACGGATCCCGAAAACCATCCAGAAATGATGCCGGATGAGCCCCCAAAATGATCCCGAAAAAGTCCCCAAATGACCCCGACGAGATCCCGGACGGATCCCGAAAACCATCCAGAAATGATGCCGGAAGAGCCCCCAAATGATCCCGAAAAAGTCCCCAAATGACCCCGACGATATCCCGGACGGATCCCGAAAACCATCCAGAAATGATGCCGGAAGAGCCCTCAAATGATCCCGAAAAAGTCCCCATATGACCCCGACGAGATCCCGCACGGATCCCGAAAACCATCCAGAAATGATGCCGGAAGGGTCCCCAAATGATCGCGAAATAGTCCCGAAATGATTCCGGAATGGTCCCGAAAATGTTCCAAAATAACCCCGACGGGATCCCGGACGGATCCCGTAAACTATACAGAAATGATCCCGGAAGGGTCCCAAAATGATCCCGAAATAGTCCCGAAAAAGTCCCGAAATTACCCCGGCGTAATCCCGGACCGATCCCGAAAACCATCCAGAAATGATCCCGGAAGGGTCTCGATATGACCCTTACGGGATTACAAATAAGGTGAAGCTAATTATAAAACCATGTTAATAAGGCAGCAGGCGCATTGGAGCGAATAAAAAGTTAGATAGAAACATACAGGTAAAGCTAATAAAAGCGTGCTAATAAAAACAATTGATGGAGGGCGGATGGCGGGAGTAGAGGAGAGGACCACTGATCGTTCCTTCAAAATTGTCTAGATCTCGTTCTGTATGTACCAGATACCAAAAACTGTTGATTTAGGAGAAAATTTAGATTGAGTTATAACAATTTATGGATTTTACACCAGAGGGGGAGATAAAGGGGGGCGGGCGGAGGGTGTCACTGCTTACTTTGTAAGCCCTCGACTTATTTGAACCCTTGAGTCTGTGATATTGGTGAAGGCCAGTATACGTAAAGTTATAATGTGTAAAAATTATGAAAAATAATTTCTCGAAGGGGTCGTGGGACCCCCACCCCTCTTTCCATGTTCGAAAAAAATTTCGCTAGTAGACTACTGTCTGTGTCCCAAATTTCATCAAAATCCGTGTAGCCATTCTGGCGTGATTCAGTCGCAAAGACGAAAAAATATAATAATTAAATTATAACTGTTCCTAGGGGGCGGGGACCACGCCCCTTTTGAAAAATATATAGCTAGTAGATCCTTCTAGACTATTGGCTATATGTGTGCAAAATTTCATCCAAATCGGTCCAGCCGTTCTTGCGTTATTGAGTCACAAAGTCAAACGTCTGGACAAACATCCAAACATCCAAAACATCCAAACATCCAAACATCTTAACATCCAAACTTTCCCATTTATAATATATATTAGATTAGATACATAAGCATTTGTTGAAATTTGAAGCCTATAGCTGTTAAAATAAGGCAGTAATTACGAAAAGTTTCTTATCTGAACAATCGGTTGTGGGGGATATATACTATATATACGACCGATCTCATCAATTTTTTTCAGACAACAATATGTGCAATATACGAAAGTATATGGTGAAGTTTGAAGCTTTAATCTGTTATTTTGAGGAAGATATGACAAAAATCCCCTTTTTCTGAAAAATCGGTTGAATGGAGGATATCTGTTACAGTGGTCCGATCCGACCGGTTCCGACAAATGTCTAATCGGACACCCAAATACACCCGCTCACCAAATTTTATCAAGATATCTCAAAAACTGAGGGACTAGTTTGCATACAAACAGACAGACGGACAGACGGACATGGCTAAATCAACTCAGCTCTTCATCCTGATTATTTCGGTATACTTAATGGTGGGTCTATCTATTTTCCTTTAAGGACTTACAATTTTGGGTTTCGTGACGAAATTAATATACCATTTCATTTTCATAAACGGTATAAAAATAGGTAAGTACTTTGTGTGAGGATGCAAAGTTTCAGGTTTTTTGTGGTCTGCGTGTAAAAACTATGACTACGAATCACGTATTTCAACAATATATGACGTAAACGTAACTATTTGATGAAATTTGATGAATTTTGAAGCTTCTAGCCGTAAAAAAGGGGCAAAAATGACAGTTTATATGGGGTATATAATATATATACCACCGACCTCTATGATTTTCTCAGACAACAATATATGCTATATACGTAAGCATTTGGTGAAATTTGAAGCTTCTAGCTGTTAAATTGGGGCAGAAATTGCGCAAAGTTTCTTATCTGATCAATCGGTTGTATGAGATATATACTATATATACCACCGATCTCAATGATTTTTTCAGACAACAATATATGCTATATACGTAAGCATTTGGTGAAATTTGAAGCTTCTAGCTGTTAAAATGGGCAGAAATTGCGCAAAGTTTCTTATCTGAACAATCGGTTGTATGAGATATATACTATACTAGCCTTTACCAGCGGCCCCGTCCGCAAGGAGAAAATGAAATATGTATGTGGGCTATTCACGTTAGCCTGCTTATAAAGTTATATGTTTAAAATTTTTTTTCTGACTAATGCATTTTATTTTTGTAATTGAGTAAAAAAAAGAACTTTATGAGCTGATAACCTGATAGGATCCTAAAATGATAACGAAATTATTTAGAAAAAGCTACGAAATGACCCCGACGCTTCCGCGGACGGATCCCGAAAACCATCCAGAAACGCCCCGGAAGTGTCTCCAAAAGTTCCCGAAGTAGTCCCAAAAAAACCCGAAATGACAACGACACGATTCTAGACTTATACAGAGAACCACACAGAAATTATCCCTGAAGGGTACCAAATTGACCCCCCGAAATAGTCCCGAAAAAGTTCCGAAATTACCCTGACGGGGCCCCGGACGGATTTCAAAAACCATCCAGGAAGGGTTCCTAAATTATCCCGACATAGTCCAGAAAAAGCTCCGAAAAAGTTCCGAAATGACCCCGAGGGATCCACAACGGATAGCGAAAACCATAAAGAAATGATTCCGGAAGGGTCCCAAAATGATTCCGAAATATGCCGAAAATGACCCCGATGGAATCCCGCACGGATCCAAATGTGATCCCGGAAGGGTTTCAAAACTATCCCGAAAGAGTAACAAAAAATCTCAAAATGAATCTTATGGCATCCTGGACGGATCCAGAAATGATCCCAACATGGTCCCGAAATGACCCTGATGGATCCGGCAAACGATCAAGAATTGATGCCGGCAGGGTCCTCAAATGATCCCGAAATAATACAGATAAAGTCATGGAATGACCCCTAAATGGTCCCCAAATGATCCCGAAATAGTCCCGAAAAAGTCCCGAAATTACCCTGATGGGTTCCCGTACAGATCCCGAAATCCATCCAGAAGTGATGCCGGAAGGGTCCAAAAATGATCCCGTATTGTCCCCGAAAAAGTCCCTAAATGACCCCGACGGGATCCCGGACGGATACCCAAAACTATCTAGAAATGATGAAGGAAGGTACCCAAAATGATTCCGAAAAAGTCGTGAAATAACCCCGACGGAATTCCGGACGGATCCCGAAAACCATCCAGAAATGATCCCGAAATAGTCCCGAAGAAGTCCCGAAATGTCCCTGACGGGATCTCAAACGGCCCCCTAACTGACCCCGCGGGGATCCCGGACAGATCCCGAAATCCATCCCGAAATAGTTTCGGAAAAGTCCACAAATTACCCTGACGGGATCCCAGACGAATCCTGAAAACCATGCAGAAATGATGCCGAAAAAGTCCCGAAATTACCCCGACGGGATCTCGGACGGATCCCCAAAACTATCTAGAAATGATGAAGGAAGGTACCCAAAATGATTCCGAAAAAGTCCTGAAATAACCCCGACCGGATTCCGGACGGATCCCGAAAACCATCCAGAAGAAAGGTACACCAAATGATCCCGAAATGATCCCGACGGGATCCCTTATGGGTCCCGAAAACCATGCAGAAATGATGCCGGAAGGGACCCAAATTATCCCAAAAGAGTCCTGAAATGACCCTGACGGGATCCCGTACGGATCCCGAAAACCATCCAGAAATGATGTCGGTAGGTACCCCAAATGATCCCGAAATAGTTCCGAAATGACCCCGTCGGGATCCCGGAAACTATTCAGAAGTGATGCCGGAAAGGTCCTCAAATGATCACCTAATAGTCCCAAAATGACCCTGACGGCATCCCGGACAGATCCCGAAATCCATCCAGAAATGATCTTGGGAGGGTCCCCAAAATGATCCCGAAATAGTCTCGGAAAAGTCCAGAAATACCCTGACGGGTTCCCGGACGAATCCTGAAAGCCATCCTTAAATGATCCCGAAAAAGTCCCGAAGTGACCCTGATGGGATCCCGAAAAGATTCCGAAAACTATCCAGAAATGATGCCGGAAAGGTCCTCAAATAATCCCCTAATAGTCCCGAAATGACCGTGACGGAATCCCGGATGGATCCCGAAAACTATACAGAAATGATCCCGGAAGGGTCCCAAAATGATCCCGAAATAGTCCCGAAAAAGTCCCGAAATTACCCCGGCGGGATCCCGGACCGATCCCGAAAACCATCCAGAAATGATCCCGGAAGGGCGTCGATATGACCCTTACAGGATTACAAATAAGGGGAAGCTAATTATAAAACCATGTTAATAAGGCAGCAGGCGCATTGGAGCGAATGAGAAGTTACATAGAAACATACAGGTAAAGCTAATAAAAGCGTGCTAATAAAAACAATTGAAGGAGGGCGGATGGCGGGTGTAGAAGGAGAGGACTACTGATCGTTCCTCCAAAATTGTCTAGATCTCGATCTGTATGTGCCAGATACCAAAAACTATTGATTTAGGAGAAAATTTATATTGAGTTATAACAATTTATAGATTTTACACCAGAGGGGGATATAAAGCGGAGTGTTTCACTGCTTACTTTGTAAGCCCTCGACTTATTTGACCCCCTGAGTTTGCGATATTGGTGAAGGCCAGTATACGTAATGTTATAATGTGTAAAAATTATTAAAAAGTAATTGCTCGAAGGGGTCTTGGGACCCCCACCCCTCTTTACATGTTTGAAAAAAATTTCGCTAGTAGACTATTTCATCAAAATCCGTGTAGCCATTCTGGCGTGATTCAGTCGCAAAGACGAAAAAATATAATAATTAAATTATAACTGTTCCTAAGGGGCGGGGACCACGCCCCTTTTGAAAAATATATAGCTAGTAGATCCTTCTAGAATATTGGCTATATGTGTGCAAAATTTCATCCAAATCGGTCCAGCCGTTCTTGCGTTATTGAGTCACAAAGACAAACGTCTGGACAAACATCCAAACATCCAAACATACAAACATCCAAACTTTCCCATTTATAATATATATTAGACTAGCCTTTACCCGCGGCCCTGTCCGCAAGGAAAATTTTAAATATATGGGCTATTCGCGTTAGCCTGCTTATTATCTGTTTAAAATTTTGTTTTCTGTCTAATGCATTTTATTTTTGTAATTGAGTAAAAAAAAGAACTAAATGAGCTGATAACCTGATAGGATCCCAAATGATCCCGAAATTATCCAGAAAAAGCTACGAAATGACCCCAACGCTATCGCGGACGGATCCCGAAAACCATCCAGAAATGCCCCGAAAGGGTCTCCAAAAGTTCCCCGAATAGTCCCAAAAAAACCCGAAATGAGAGCGACACGATTCTAGACGTATCTAGAGAACCACACAGAAATGATCCCTGAAGGTGTTCCAAAATGATCCCGAAAAGGTTCCGAAATGACCCTGACGGGCTCCCGGGCGGATCTCAAAAACCATCCAGAAAATATCCAGGAAGGGTCCCTAAATTATCCCGACTAACTCCAGAAAAAGTTCCGAAATGGCTCCGAGGGGATCCACGATGGATCGCGAAAACCATACAGAAATGATTCCGGAAGGATTCCAAAATGATCCCGAAATAGTCCGGAAATGACCCAGATGGGATCCCGCACAGATCCAGAAATGATCCCGGAAGGGTGCAAAAACTATCCCGGAAAAGTAACAAAAAATCCCGAAATGGCTCCTACGGCATCCCGGACGGATCCAGAAATGATCTCGGAAGGGTCCCCAAATGATCCCAAAATGGTCCCGAAATGACCCTGATGGATCCGGCAAACCATCAAGAAATTATGCCGAAAGGGTCCCCAAAATGATCCCGAAATAATACAGAAAAAGTCACGAAACGACCCCATAGAGGATCCCCAAATGATCCCGTATTAGCCCCGAAAAGGTCCCGAAATAACCCCGACGTGATCCCGGACAAATCCCGAAAATCATCCAGAAATGATTCCGGAAGGGATCCCAAATGATTCCGTAAAAGTCCCGCATTCGACGGGATCCCGAACGGATACCGAAAATCATCCAGAAGTGATGCCGGAAAGGTCCTCAAATGATCACCTAATAGTCCCGAAATGACCCTTAAGGGGTCATGGACGGATCCCATAAACCATCCAGAAATTATCCCGATATAGTCCCGAAGAAGTCCCGAAATGACCCTGACGGGATCTCGAACGCATCCCTAAATGACCCTGACGGGATCCCGGACAGATCCCGAAATCCATCCAGAAATTATCTTGGGAGGGGCCCCAAATGATCCCCAAAAAGTCCCGCAATGATTCCGAGGGGATCCTGATCGGATACCGAAAACCATCCAGAAGTGATGCCGGAGAGGTCCTCAAATGTTCACCTAATACCAAAATGACCTGACGGCATCCCGGACTGATCCCAAAATCCATCCAGAAATGATCTTGGGAAGGTCCCAAAATTATCCCGAAATAGTCTCGGAAAAGTTCAGAAATTACCCTGACGGGTTCCCGGACGAATCCCGAAATCCATCCACAAATGATCTTCGGAGGGTCCCAAAATTATCACGAAATAGTCTGGGAAAAGTCCAGAAATTACCCTGACGGATCCCGGACGAATCCTGAAAACCAATCTTAAATGATGCCGAAAAAGTCCCGAAATGACCCTGATGGGATCCGGAAAGGATCCCAAAAACTAACCAGAAATGATGCCGGAAAGGTCCTCAAATGATCTCCCAATAGTTCCGAAAAGACCCTGACGGGATCCCGAACGGATCCCGACAACTATCCAGAGGTGATACCGAAAGGGCCCGCAAATGATCCCGTATTAGTCGAGAAAAAGTCCCGAAATGACCCCGACGGAATGCCGGACGGATCCCGAAAACTATCCAGAAATGATGCCGGAAGAGCCCCCAAATGATCCCGAAAAAGTCCCCAAATGACCCCGACGATATCCCGGACGGATCCCGAAAACCATCCAGAAATGATGCCGGAAGAGCCCCAAATGATCCCGAAAAAGTCCCCAAATAACCCCGACATACTCCAGAAAAGGTTCCGAAATGGCTCCGAGGGAATCAACGACGGATCGCGAAAACAATACAGAAATGATTCCGGAAGGATCCCAAAATGATCCCGAAATAGTCCGGAAATGACCCAGATGGGATCCCGCACAGATCCAGAAATGATCCCGGAAGGGTCCAAAAACTATCCCGGAAAAGTAACAAAAAATCCCGAAATGGCTCCTACGGCATCCCGGACGGATCCAGAAATGATCTCGGAAGGGTCCCCAAATGATCCCAAAATGGTCCCGAAATGACCCTGATGGATCCGTCAAACCATCAAGAAATTATGCCGGAAGGGTCCCCAAATGATCCCGAAATAAAACAGAAAAAGTCACGAAACGACCCCTAGAGGATCCCCAAATGATCCCGTATTAGCCCCGAAAAAGTCCCAAAATGACCCTGACGGGATCCCGAAAGGATTCCGAAAACAATACAGAAATGATGCCGGAAAGGTCCTCAAATGATCCCCTAATAGTCCCTGAAATGACCGTGACGGGATCCCAACAACTATCCAGAAATGATGCCGAAAGGGTCCGCAAATGATCCCGTATTAGTCGAAAAAAAGTCCCGAAAGGACCACGACGGGATCCCGGACGAATCCCAAAAACCATCCAGAAATGATGCCGGTAGGTATCCCAAATGATCCCGAAATAGTCCCGAAATGACCTCGTCGGCATCCCGGACGGATCCCGAAAATTATCCAGAAATGATGCCGGAAAGGTTCCCAAATGATCCCCTAATAGTCCCGAAATTACCCTAATGGGATCCCGGACGGATCCCGAAAACCATCCAGAAATGATGCCGAAAGGGTTACCAAATGATCCCGTATTAGTCGCGAAAAAGTCCCGAAATGACCCCGACGGGATCCCGGACGGATCCCGAAAACCATCCAGAAATGATGCCGAAAGGGTTCCCAAATGATCCCGTATTAGTCGCGAAAAAGTCCCGAAATGACCCCGACGGGATCCCGGACGGATCCCGAAAACCATCCAGAAATGATGCCGGATGAGCCCCAAAATGATCCCGAAAAAGTCCCCAAATGACCCCGACGAGATCCCGGACGGATCCCGAAAACCATCCAGAAATGATGCCGGAAGAGCCCCCAAATGATCCCGAAAAAGTCCCAAATGACCCCGACGATATCCCGGACGAAATCCCGAAAATCATCCAGAAATGATTCCGGAAGGGATCCCAAATGATTCCGTAAAAGTCCCGCATGATTCCCGACGGGATCCCGAACGGATACCGAAAATCATCCAGAAGTGATGCCGGAAAGGTCCTCAAATGATCACCTAATAGTCCCGAAATGACCCTTAAGGGGTCATGGACGGATCCCATAAACCATCCAGAAAGTATCCCGATATAGTCCCCGCAAGAAGTCCCGAAATGACCCTGACGGGATCTCGAACGCATCCCTAATGGACCCTACGCGGATCCCGGACAGATCCCGAAATCCATCCAGAATTATCTTGGGAGGGGCCCCAAATGATCCCCAAAAAAGTCCCGCAATGATTCGAGGGGATCCTGATACGGATACCGAAAACCATCCAGAAGTGATGCCGAAAGGTCCTCAAATGATCACCTAATACCAAAATGACCCTGACGGCATCCCGGACTGATCCCAAAATCCATCCAGAAATGATCCTTTGGAAGCGGTTCCCAAAATTATCCCGAAATAGTCTCGCGAAAAGTTCAGAAATTACCCTGACGGGTTCCCGGACGAATCCCGAAATCCAATCCACAAATGATCTTGGGAGGGTCCCAAAATTATCACGAAATAGTCTGGGAAAAGTCCAGAAATACCCTGACGGATCCCGGACGAATCCTGAAAACCAATCTTAATGATGCCGAAAAAGTCCGAATGACCCTGATGGGATCCGAAAGGATCCCAAAAACTAACCAAAATGATGCCGGAAAGGTCCTCAAATGATCTCCCAATAGTTCCGAAAAGACCCTACGGATCCCGAACGATCCCGACAACTATCCAGAGATGATACCGAAAGGGCCCGCAATGATCCCCGTATTAGTCGAGAAAAAGTTCCCGAAATGACCCCGACGTAATGCCGGACGGATCCCGAAAACTATCCAGAAATGATGCCGGAAGAGCCCCCATGATCCGAAAAAGTCCCCAAATGACCCCGACGATATCGGACGGATCCCGAAAACCATCCAGAAATGGATGCCGGAATAGCCCCAAATGATCCCGAAAAGTCCCCAAATGACCCCGACATACTCCAGAAAAAGGTTTCCGAAATGGCTCCGAGGGAATCAACGACGGATCGCGAAACAATACAGAAATGATTCCGGAAGGATCCCAAAATGATCCCGAAATAGTCCGGAAATGACCCAGATGGATCCCGCCAGATCCAGAAATGATCCCGGAAGGGTGCCAAAAACTATCCGAAAAGTAACAAAAAACCCGAAATGGCTCCTACGGCATCCCGGACGGATTCCAGAAATGATCTCGGAAGGGTCCCCAAATGATCCCAAAATGGTCCCGAAATGACCCTGATGGATCCGGCAAACCATCAGAAATTATGCCGGAAGGGTCCCCAAATGATCCCGAAATAAACAGAAAAAGTCACGAAACGACCCCTAGAGGATCCCCAAATGATCCCGTATTAGCCCCGAAAAAGTCCCAAAATGACCCTGACGGA
>JARSSU010032114.1:0-34626 GCA_029619165.1 Eurosta solidaginis | reverse complement strand
ACGTCGCGCGATCAGTTTTATCGTTTCTCTTTATGCCTGCCTACGGCCATCACGTTGCCAAGCAAGTGCAAGCAGTGACATTGTGTAGTGCGTTGCTGGCTGGATATTAAACCTGCTGTTGATATGATAAAACTACGCGCGTGATGACTTGTTCTACAGTGGGTTACATACTAAGCCCGTGCATATGATGTATACTATGCTGTGATCATATGCAGTGGGTTCTGATGCTGTTGGCTTGCACATGATGTTACTATGGTAGCATCACGTTGTGCTTTCGTGCGATTAGTTAGGCTGTTGTTGGGCAACCTTTTGTTAGGCAGGGATGAGCATTTGAGTTTGGTTGTTGTTAGGCAAGCGATGATGATTTGTTGGTTGGTTTTGCTCTGCATACCTTGCTTTTGGACTTAGTTGCTAACTAGTTTGTTTGAGGTTACGTGGAGAAGCTAGCAGAGATGTGCAATAGGCATCATACCTTATTTTATATAAAATAGTTTGACTGTTTAAAATAATTATGAAATCCAATAAATTGCTATTTCTTACATTCGAAATATACCATGATTGATACAACCTTGTTTGTTATTCTAGTTACATCATCACATTATAATAATTTTCTTTGAGGACCTAAAACTAATTTTCAAGGAACAATAATTATATGCCAAAAATTTCTAATTATAAAATATTGACTTCATTTGCATGTAACTATAATTACAAATGTACAAATGTATGTTTCTTCAAATATCTATTGACACTGTTAGAGCATAATTAGGCAGAAATCAAATTAGTTTTCGTGTTGACACGTGTAAGAGCTAAAATTGCTATAAGTTAATCAAGGCATACAATCAACTTGGTTTGACTGGAAAATTGTTATCATTGTGTGCTTGTATAAAAGTGAAAGCTTTGTAAACCATACTTTAAATCATTGAAATATTTACGATTAATTTCATGTTCATTCATACATTAATTATTTGTTTAAAATATTCAACGCAATCCATTTGACACATTTGTGGAGGCTTTCGGGTGAAAATTTTTCCAGTTAATACTACGAAGATTGAAGAACGCGAATAATGGATTTCCATTGTATACTCAGTTGAGCAGAGCTCACAGAGTATATTAAGTTTGATTGGATAACGGTTGGTTGTACATATATAAGGAATCGAGATAGATATAGACTTCCATGTATCAAATAATCAGGATCGAAAAAAAATTGATTGAGCCATGTCCGTCCGTCCGTCCGTCCGTTAACACGATAACTTGAGTAAATTTTGAGATATCTTGACGAAATTTGGTATGTAGATTCCTGGCACTCATCTCAGATCGCTATTTAAAATGAACGATATCGGACTATAACCACGCCCACTTTTTCGATATCGAAATTTCGAAAAACCGAAATGCGATAATTCATTACAAAAGACAGATAAAGCGACGAAACTTGGTAGATGAGTTGAACTTATGGCGCAAAATAGAAAATTAGTAAAATTTTGGACAATGGGCGTGGCACCGCCCACTTTTAAAAGAAGGTAATTTAAAATTTTGCAAGCTGTAATTTGGCAGTCGTTGAAGATATCATGATGAAATTTGGCAGGAACGTTACTCCTATTACTATATGTACGCTTAATAAAAATTAGCAAAATCGGAGAGACCACGCCCACTTTAAAAAAAAATTTTTTAAAGTAAAATTTTAACAAAAAATTTAATATCTTTACAGTATATAAGTAAATTATGTCAACATTCAACTCCAGTAATGATATAGTGCAACAAAATACAAAAATAAAAGAAAATTTCAAAATGGGCGTGGCTCCGCCCTTTTTTCATTTAATTTGTCTAGGATACTTTTAACGCCATAAGTCGAACAAAAATTAACCAATCCTTTGAAATTTGGTAGGGGCATAGATTTTATGACGTTAACTGCTTTTCTGTGAAAATGGGCGAAATCGGTTGATGCCACGCCCAGTTTTTATACACAGTCGTCCGTCTGTCCTTCCGCATGGCCGTTAACACGATAACTTGAGCAAAAATCGACATATCTTTAATGAACTTAGTTCACGTGCTTACTTGAACTCACTTTATCTTGGTATGAAAAATGAACGAAATCCGACTATGACCACGCCCACTTTTTCGATATCGAAAATTACGAAAAATGAAAAAATGCATAATTCTCATACCAAATACGAAAAAGGGATGAAACATGGTAAGTAATTGATTGTTTTATTGACGCGAAATATAACTTTAGAAAAAACTTTATAAAATGGTTGTGACACCTACCATATTAAGTAGAAGAAAATGAAAAATTTCTGCAGGGCGAAATAAAAAACCCTTAAAATCTTGGCAGGTATTACATATATAAATAAATTAGCGGTATCCAACAGATGATGTTCTGGGTCACCCTGGTCCACATTTGGTCGATATCTGGAAAACGCCTTCACATATACAACTACCACCACTCCCTTTTAAAACTCTCATTAATACCTTTAATTTGATACCCATATCGTACAAACACATTCTAGAGTCACCCCTGGTCCACCTTTATGCGATATTCGAAACGGCGTCCACCTATAGAACTAAGGCCCACTCCCTTTTAAAATACTCATTAACACCTTTCATTTGATACCCATATCGTACAAACATTCTATTCTAGAGTCACCCCTGGCCACCTTTATGGCGATATCTCGAAACGGCGTCCACATATGAACTAAGGTTACTCCCTTTTAAAATACTCATTAACACCTTTCATTTGATACCCATATCGTACAACAAATTCTAGAGTCAACCCCTGGTCCACCTTATGGCGATATCTCGAAAAGGCGACCACCTATAGAACTAAGGCCCACTCCCTTTAAAAATACTCATTAACACCTTTATTTGATACCCATATCGTACAAAACATTCTAGAGTCACCCCTGGTCCACCTTTATGGACGATATCTCGAAACGGCGTCCACCTATAGAACTAAGGACCCACTCCCTTTTTAAAATACTCATTAACACCTTTCTTTTGATACCCATATTGTACAACAAATTCTAGAGTCACCCCTGGTCCACCTTTATGCGATATCTCGAAAGGCGATCCACCTATAGACACGAAGCCCACTCCTTTTAAAATACTCATTAACACCTTTCATTTGATACCCATATCGTACAACAAATTCTAGGGTCACCCCTGGTCCACCTTTATGGCGATATCTCGAAACGGCGTCCACCTATGGAACTAAGGGATTACTCCCTTTTAAAATACTCATTAACACCTTTCTTTGATACCCATATGTACAAACAAATTCTAGAGTCACCCCCTGGTCCACCCTTATGGCGATATCTCGAAAATGCGACCACCTATGACAACAACCACCACTCCCTTTTAAAAACTCATTAATACCTTTCATTTGATACCCATATCGTACAAACACATTCTAGAGTCACCCCTGGTCCACCTTTATGGCGATATTTCGAAACGGCGATCCACCTATAGAACTAAGGCCCACTTCTCTTTAAAAGTACTCATACACCTTCGTTTGATGCCCATATGTAAAAACAAATCTAGGGTCACCCCTGTTCCACCTTTGTGGGCGATATCTCGAAACGGCGTCCACCTATTGGAACTAAGGATAACTCCTTTTAAAATACTCATTAACACCTTTCAATTTGATACCATATCGTACAAACCGCATCTAGAGTCAACCCTGAAACCACCTTTATGGCTATATCCCTAAATGGCATCCACACTATAGAACTATAGCCCACTCCACTCGATAAATACTCTTTAATGCCTTTGATTTGATACCCATGTCATACAAACACATTCCAGGGTTTCCCTCGGTTCATTTTCCTACATGGTTATTTTCCCTTATGTTGTCACCATAGCTCTCAACTGAGTATGTAATGTTCGGTTACACCCGAACTTAAACTTCCTTACTTGTTTTGTCTAGATTCCCTCTAGCTAAGTACTTTCACATTAGGACCCATTGCGATAAGCGGTATATAAGCAATCAGCCAATCGCCCCAAGATTTTTATTATAAAAGCCTAGTGTGCACGTACACAACAGCTGTGCATTTTGCTCTGAACTTTGGGACAATCGTCTCAGCTAATTCCTCTCTTGAGGGAATTAACGCGCAAAAGCCCACATGAAGGACAGTTTCGGCACACAATAGTTAGTGTGCCCCCTCTCACGAAGCGCCCATGCGCGTGGTGTCTAGTGCAGTCAACTAGACCAGCATTCCATTAAGGAGTCAACATGCATGACCATTGATGAGTTGATTCTGCTTTTGCCGATGGCCTTCTCTATAGAAGTATAAGGAAACCGAAGCTTTCCTAGGCTTATCATCAAATAAATTTGCAGTATAGCGCCTTGTCTAGTTTAATCCCTAAATATTTAAAACTATCAGAAAGAATCAACTGTACTTTTTAATCAAAGCAGGTCTGAAAGCACGTAACTTCAATCTGATCATGAAAGAACTAGTTCCGATAAACTAGGGGTTACAGGTAACTCACAAAGCTACTATTTGACCATATTGTAAAAGTGTCACAGTATTAGAAACATTTCAAGCCTGTAAATATTTAAAAATAAAAATTCCTTCTCGACTAAGCAAAGCTTATAGCGAGCCTTCTGCCGTCAGCCTAACTTAAATATTGCTATGCAGTAATTTGTTAATATTTGTAATCTACGAACATCATTTAGGAATTGCATACATATATCACAATTAACTCACTCAACAAAGTATGACTTAATTCCCCAAAGCATGTTACAATTTATTTCCGGTCGTGGATATTTCCCAAAAACCTTAATTTTCACACATTCTTCCATTTGTTAAGGTGAATATAAAAGCGCTTATTCCCTGTAGTAGTAATACTTAGAAATTTTCGTTTATGCCGTCACGATCAACCGTTATTTTACCAAAGTTAATATACTCTGTGTTAAAAGCACGTCGTCTAGACAAAAAGATAGATAAAACCCTAAATAAGACATAAAACAGGCATCGTGCCTGAACGCACGTTCCATCATGTTTAGCATATCCTCCGACTTTACCATAAGTGGTGTTCCAAACAGGCCTTGGTATATTGTGTTATTGTTGTAGCGATAAGCACACTGACCCGGGGGACTTGGGTAGTGTTGTCGATGTTGTTGGTCCTTTGCCGGATGCAGATCCGGTACGTACGCACCATAAAGGTACTAGACCGACCATCTCGGAACGATTTGATATGACCACATGAAACCTTCTAAGCCATGACGCCCTCCACCCCCTAGATCGGTCAGGAGTTCGGGATCGCCAGAGCCTTGGCTGTTAAAGACACAGGATTCGCAGCGGGTATGTTGAAGTTGACAATTGTGTTGGAGAAGAGCTATATATTGCGCTGGCAATCCCTTGAATGAATTTGAAATTTTAGTCGCCTTTTACGACAGGCATACCTGACCGCGGGTATATCCTAAGCCCCCAGCGGGGGTTAGTCCATGATGATTGTTATCCTTTCTTTTCTTTCTTTTATTTTCTTTTCTTTCCTTTTCTTTTCTATTCTTTTCTTCTTTTCTTTCCTTTCCTTTTTAAAATAGGCCTAAAGGGTTGGATTCTGTGCTCCAATCGGGCGTTTTTGGCGGAAGTTGGGAGGTGCAATGCTTCCCTGACCTGGAGTTAGGTTGATTTTTTGCACTTCTAACAGGAATGAGTGAAAATTAAAATCTGGCGTGGTGCCATATAAAGACCAAACGCTTTTCATATACGTAACGAAACTAAGCGGATAGTGAAAAAGCATGGCTACAAGCCACATATCTGATTCTGAAATACATATTACTGATTTTGTGCCTGGCGTGGTGCCATTCAAACAATTTACATTTCGGGAAATAACGGAATTGAATAACGAAGCTACTGTGAATAACGGAGCTTTGGTGAATAACGGAGGAACATGTGAAATGAAACCACAAATTGTCTTTGAATAAAATTAAGACAAACTGGCATTTTAAGGGCTCTCTTAAGCACCTTGCCATACGACGTTTGCGAATGCAGTGTCAATTAAAATCCAGAGGACTCTTTAGCGGTATCACGCTATCTTTCTATATATCACGGTTACGTGATGAATGTGAGATTATAGCAACGAACTTACAGTGGACCAACCGCGATGATTGCGAGGTTTCAGGTTTTATGGACATGTTTGGATAGTAACGAAACTAGCTTCCTTCTCAATCTAAACTGATTTTCAGTTCGAGCAAATATGGTTGTCACCACAGGTCATTGCGCTACTGCTCCCGACGATGGCGTATATCAACGATCTCCTTCTTCATAAGATGTTCGTAAGATAGGGAAGTGGAGTCGATTTAACAATTTCTCTGTCGATATCAAGGAATGCAAACAAGCCTACTAATATTTCTGGCAGCACGGTTTTTCGACAGTCTGGCAGATTTGGGAAGCTCAATCTTTCGCTACTAATTAAATAAATCAGAGAAAGGTACTTGGTTTGTTCGGAGCTATTCGAAAGCAATCCGGTTGTCAAATGTGCTACTCAAAGTGGGAAAAAAATGTCTCCTAGTGGAAGTGTGGGAACATTCGCATGCACGTCCTCTAACTAAACCTAATCTAGTAAGGCAGATGTCGCTCTTGTATCTTTTGTCACGGTATTTCTTATACGAAAATATGACTTATGAAAGGGTACTGTAAATAAACTTAGAATGAGAATCAAAACCCATTATTTGAGTGCTAAACAGAACCAGACGTCTAAATCGATCACTTTATTCGGGAGATGACGACAATTATAGCTGAAAACGCATCAAATAATTAAGCCACGTATGAATCAAAATCACAAAGGATTACATACATATGTAAATAGAGTCTCATGTTTCACATAGTTGAATTAGAGCACGCCAGAATTTTCTCCTTCGGAGGTGAAGGAATTATCATTATGTATCTTGTATGCCAATACTACATCATGCGAGATGCACTGATTGGATTCAAGGGTTTGATAAGCGCAATAAAAAGCTTTATAACTTCAAGCTTGCGCAAACCCATTTGCCAACCTCACCTACGCGAGGGGAATCTGTTGCAAATATCAATGTATCATACACATATTTAGCAAGCGAGGTTCTGGCGACCCCAAGTCCCTCATAGAGTAGTGTTTTTATTCGTCGTTAATACAACAAAAACAACAACAAGTGCACTGATTTGGACGGTCTGATTTTTCCGCTTGCGGTGCTTAACACTTTTGCTCGGTTCCATCCGGGACTTTCCGTGCTTTTTACTTTATCTTATGTCCTGCTCTAACATAGTTTCTTCATGCTCTCTTATTAAATTTAAATCATCATAATATGTTTTAAGTGCTCCAATTTAAAACAATAAAGATGTGCAGGTAATAGCAAAACGTCCAAATTTGAAAAAATAAATAAGGCGAGTTCTTCGTCATACGCTACAAAATACAATAGTCTTATCTAATTCATTGGACGTGACTGTCGGGAACTGGCGTTGTTCTCTACAACGCGGCGCAGATGACGACAGCTTTTTCAGCAACGAAATACAGCATCGCCATCACCGCTGACACACTGTGACTATTAGGTAACAACGGATAGCGAGAAAATTTCAAGCGCATAAACATATGCAGCACAGTTCAGCCACTCATTGCATAACACTCAAGCGTCAAATGGAATTTGTGCTGCTCGGACTCAAGTTGTACCGTACAGATATGCCTAAGTGTGCTGCAGGTGGTTATAACAACGAATATGAAAACATGATTTTATTTATGTGTTGCTGTATCGAGTTAGTGACGGTACCGAACTTTGATTCCGATTAGCGAACCAGACTTTTGATTCCCATTTCGGTTATATGAACAATTCTTACGTGAAGAAGCGACTAATTCACACAGTCTGACTTAAAAAACAATAAAAATATTTAACCACTTTCTTTATATAAATGGACAAAAATTAGCAGTATTTGGCAACCACTCGGAGTGTATTTCTGCTATGAAAAGCCCTCAGTGAAAACTAATCTGCCTCGCAGATGCCGTTCGGAATTGGCATAAAAGAAGTAGGACCCGTCCCGCCAATTTGTAGGAAAAATAAAAAAGAGGCACGACACAAATTGGACGAGAAGCTCGGCCTCACTCTCTCCGGAGTTTATCGTGCTTTACATTTATTATTTTTTAATTTCTACGCCAACTTTTCGCTGATTTTTGTCATTTATATAAAGGAAGTGCTTGGAATCATTTTATCTGTGTGTGTTATGATAGGCTTTCCGTCACCATAATATTTGCTTTTATGTGCAAGTAAAATCATTCTACTGTTGCGTTCCCAACGTTTCGCCTAAACAGCTTAGCTTCCATTGGAGTTTTACTTGCACTAAAAGCAATATTATGCGTCAAGGAAAGCCTATCATACACAGAAATATAGACAATAATTTTTTATTTTCTCCTTTTCTTATATTTTCTCTGTGTTTTAGCCTATCTGTTAAGTTTTACGCTTGAAGCTCAATGAGGACTTACATAAAACTCAATCCCAAAATTCCCTCCGTTCCGTTTGATTTTTCAATATCTCAGTCCGTGCGCCCCCTAGCGAAACTTTTTGTATTGTGTCATCGGCTGTCATCGACCTCTGATTTAAGCTCTAAATTTTGAGAGCTTCTAGCTCATCGAGGAATACTTAAAACCTGGTTTTTAAATTTCCAAATTATTATTTAATTTTTTCGATCCGTGCGCTACCTAACGGAAATTTTTCTCCTTTTGTTCCTTTGTCACGGTTGTCTTAAACCTGTCTCTAAGGTTTCATGTTTGTAGCTCAATGAGAAGTTACTTAAAATCGATTGAAAGATTTGTATGAAAAGCGGACAAAAATTCAACCGACCTAATATAAAGGAAGCAAAAATAGCTTTTGCTCAGCTCTCACCTCCGCTGCCAGTTTCCATTCAAATAAATCAAGAATTCTATAAACTAAATTCGTCACATCCCTAAAATGAATACTTTAAAAGCAACTCATTCAGCATCATACATACATATGGCCATAACTAGCTATTATGGCACACTTCGTTGACGAGAATATGCCCAAGTAATTTCATTTTGACACTGTCATTGTTAGCATCTTCTTCAATCTGAGTGTGATGCCTTCACACATACATACGTACTCATCAAGAAAAGAATTGTGGAATGAAACAGCTTTTAAGATAAGAAGTGGATAAATGGAAAGCGAAATACCATGAAGTAAAAATAATACCAGTGCAGTACAATTATGTAGATTGGTCTGTGTGCTGTTTTGGAGATATGCTCGCTAAACTTAAACTTAGAGTAGGTGAAACGGAATTTTAATTCAACTCTTATCTCTTTCCAGCTGGGAAATCATCAGTTACCTTATACTGCTAGCGGGGGAGCATCAGTAACAAGCTATGTACTCCCGCCAAATTTTGAACCCTAGTTTATGAAATGGTTGTCAAACCGATCGTTCTCATTGGGGTAATGGTTTAATGGGAACCCACTAACACGACGAGCATAACCCCAACGTTAGTATCAGTACACCGCTAGTTAGTTTCAGCGGCGCGCTAAGAACAACACATTGTATTGAATATGATACTGAACATACATCCGGTGGATATCGGTGGCAAAGCAACTGTAGTCTAAGTTTCGGAACGGCCCATTCCTCGATAGAAGAGGGCCGAGAAGAACTAAACTGGGACATTGGATTGTCCGCGTCTTCCAAGAAGAAATTTCCTTTATCGAAGAAGGAAGTGGCTGAAATGCCCCCACTGCTTCTATGTTAACCGAATTCAATATCTACTACGATATAAATGCGCGGCTGTTATAGCCCTAAGTTCTAGTGTAGTGCGATCGAAAAGTGGTATGGGAATGCTTGACCTCGTTTCAGTTGCGTAAAACTATTTTAAGATTAAAATCATCTAGGTCGTAAGTTACGGCAATATCGCTGACAATTGTCACGCGTTTCCTAGCGCACAAGGCTACATTGAACCGAATATAGATGACTGTACCGAATATGTAGTATTATTCCTGGCTAGCTGTGGTCTGCTCCTCCATGGGTTGACTTCGAGTCATACAATTTAACGCTAGCTGGACGCTTCCTCTTGAAGTGTAGCGAGATTTCCCTGCGCGAAAGTAAATAAAAAGACGGTCTGCTGAAATTTTTGGGATCATTAAAGCTCATCTTTAAATGATGAATGGGGTTTTTACAGATCACTACCACAATGGAAGTCCATAGAAATACCGAGACACTTGATGAGAGATTGGCCAGCTTTTGCCAGAGAACTAAGCTAAAGGATTTCAGTATCTGCTCAATGGATATTCTACAAACACATCAAAGAGCTATATCAGTTTTATTCGAAACTACATTATTACTTCGCGACGGTTTTCTAAGTAGCCAAAACTTTGCGTCATCGTTTTCTTACGTGGTAGCATAACGGACCTTCAAGTGGCCTTTTCTGATTGCGGTCTACTGTAAGATCACAAAATTAACGTAAATATATTGAAAAAATTCAGGGACTTACGGAACGGGACAGTTTAAAACTAAGACCAATTCTATGTCACAATCTAGTGAAAAAATATATTTTGGGCAGAACAACAGTGTGACAACTTGCCACTGGCAAGATATTTATGAAGTGAATACTTTGTTCATTTGTCAAACTTTTAATTGAACTTTCATGTAGATGGTGGCTTATTTCAAGGTTATGTCACCGGTCATATGTGTCAGTATAAAAAACCATATATGTACTGTGACTTAAACATTTGATAGCGAAATCTATTAGACATTGTTTCAAATCTTGTGTGAGCTCTAAGCACTTTGGGTGCTCAAACTGAGGTGAACAGTGTAAAATTATGTAACGGCCAATATTGGCAAGATCAACTGAGCACAATTTTACCAGGAGCTCAAAATTGCATTCAGAACCGGAGTCAGAGCCTCAGAAGTAGGATTCGAAACAAATTGGAAGAAGAATAAGAACTAGAAGAGATTGGATATAAAAAGAATAAAGGACAGAAATTAGGAGGAGAAATGGAAAGAAAATTTGAAAAGTTGTAGTCTACTCTATGATAATGAGAATGGTTAGAGGAAAAGGAAGTCCACTTTCAAATATAGGGAAAGACATCGTCTACAGGGTACCCTGGTGTATTATAAAAAAATTAAAAAATACATTTTGATCTAATGGCGTTTTCTTTTCTGAAAATAATGTTGCCCTGTTTGTTCTTCTCAACTTTCTCGCAGCTTTGTATATTCCTTTCACAGAAATTTCCCACTGACGGTATCCATTTCCTACGAATTCCGTCACTTTGCAGAACGCAAGGCGTCTGTTCAAATTTTACAATTTAGGAGTGCAACATGACGGCAATATGTTTCAAGAAAAGAAAAACGCTATCAGTATTCTTATTTGCTGAATTTTCTTCAAAAATGCACTTTATGGTTGGTTTCACTTTTGAATTATTTATTTTCTATGCGCTATGATTAGTTGTTTCCAAATTGGAAACACTGACCACAAACGGGTAATAATATACATTTCATAATTCAAATTTGTTATACATATTTGCTTCTCCATATTTCCATTAAACAACTCCATAATTTAATATGACCTTTCACATGAAAATTTACTATCGCGATCCATTTTGTATTGTGCCCATTAAATTTCAATGCCTATCTCTAAAACACCATTAATTTGCTGCGTTTGGCCTTAACTTTCATGTTTAATTTTCTAATTTATCCATTGTTATTTTTACATTAATTCACTTATGAATTTGATTTATATTTATGACATCGAATTTGCAGTTTTATCTAATCCCTACTTGTTTGTTTGCACTATCGCATTTTATTGGTTTGAAATAACACACATCCACAATATACATATTTATAAATATTTATGTTTGGTTAAAATTTGCTCCACTTTCAATTTATTCTGTGCGCTTTATTATAGCAGCAATTAATGCGCCGTATTTGCATAAGCACTCTGGTTAATTTCGCAACAGCATGTTGATATATGTAATAATATTATTTTATTATTAGTTTATACTTACCGCATTCTCTTCCCATAATCTCTTTGGCTGTTATTAGCTGATTGGAAAATGGTGATATTGGGTGTTTCGATAGAATTGTGTTTTATATTTCTAGGCAGCTGTTCATAGTAGAAATATATTTCGAGGGTCTTTAGTAGGGCTACCGCGTTTAAAACCACTCTAAATTTGGTTTGATTATTATCTATACCAAAGAGTCACAGTGGTTCAGAAACGGGAAAAAAAACTATAGATGAAAGAATTGTCGAACCTCTTTTTCCATATTTTTGATGCTATCTCATTAGAAGGGTGTTTCGAAAAATGAAATTTTCTTTGTAACGGATAAACAGATCCTACAACCTACAAGAGCACGGTAGCGTTTTTAGGCGGAGGTAGTAGCCGTAGCCAAAGAAGTATAAACACTGGGAAAAAAACAGCTTAAACTGCAGCCGTGTAAATGTATATATTGGCAGGCACACATCAATTAAGGCAATTGTCTCGCAAAGCATCTAAACGTGTGTTAGAGTCAAAGCAATCCCTGGAAAGAATCGGGACAGGAAGGAACATACATTTATATTGGGTCTCAGGGCATAAGGAAATAGATGAAAATGAAAAAGCGGATTAAGATATATAAAAAGGGCAACATCCCTTGAAACTTACGTTGTAGGCGTACCAACTAGATCGGGCGAGATAAGGAGAAGGCAAGAGTTGCACATGATTGACCAAGCGGGAGGTGTGGACGCATGCGCGGGGCTGTCAAATACAATGATTTATACAACCAGATTGTAAGTCGATGTATACTGATGTTTGCCGGTTTACTGAATTCTTCACTATTTTGTTGGCTACTCGATAGTAATTTTGAAAAATTGTTACTGCTGAACACCAATAGCTCCTTCAAAAAAGTTTGGGAATATTGTAACCACGACGCACGGTGGGGTATTTGATCAATCTAGCTGGCCAAAAGTCGACTTCTCAAAGTGTTCCTTTCTTTTTTAAATATACACCCTGGCGTTCCTAGATGTCCACTGAATAGTATAGACTACCCAAAACCCATCTGCAACGTCAACGGAGCTAACCGGGCACATCTAAAGTTGTATAAAAATTGTGTCCAGTTCGATGTATTTTTGAATTAGATAGCAATATACCCTTCTAACCTAAGTACTTGTTAACTTGTTTAGCCTTAGTCAAATCTAGTTACATTTTATTTTAGGACAGGTAAATGTGTTTTTAATTCATATGTTAGATTTGTCATACCGCACGTTTTAACTGAGTTATTCTACTTGTAGTGCTACTACTTTTCAATATTAAATTTTTTAATATCATGTCGGCTTGTGTTTGTTTCAAAGTTTAATAACAAAAACGGTTGCCCATTCCCGCGACTTTTTGAGTGGTGATCAATTGTGTAAGACACTGACACCCTTATTGGCAAAAGGCGGCAACCTTGTGAAAACATCCTCAGTGGCAATACCTAGGTGAAAAGTCTTAGAATGTAATACTATATCGATACACCAAATTTTATTCAAATCGGCTAAGCCGTTGCCGAGATGGTAGTGGATATACAAAGAAATATAAAAAAGAAGGTGAGGTGATAACCTTAAGTGGCAACCCTTCTTAAAAATGTCAATAGAAATACGGAGTAAAATACTTTTCGTATGACACCCATATTGACATATCTCATGTAATGCTAACAAATTACCCCGGGTCCATCCGATACCGGGGGCCCGATCCATAGCAATTCTGCGCGGAACACCGTGAACTTAGTGTCAAATATTTCTTTTCATAACAGTGAAGTGAGGCAACCACTTTTTGAACATAAATAACTGCTGTTTTAATTTTGGCCAGCTAGATTGATCAAATACCCCTACCATACGACGCCCTGACCGCTATTCTAGTACCGTATTCATTAAAAACAATTTCCAATACCAAAATAATTGTTTTTTGGATTGATTGCATTAACAATATTTGTATAATCAATGGTTGCTGCTTGTAAGCATTGATTGTAGCTGAAACTTCATGTGCATACATGATTGTAATTTTTGTCCAATCAGTGATTGCATCACCAACCATTCTAAGGAAAATGTGATTGCACTCAAATACACAGAAGCGATTTTTGATTTCAAAATGAAATAACACATGATTAAAATCTCTTGTGTTTGAAATATTTGTGTTCTTGGGGGTTTGCGATTGTGATTGTGTAATTGGTGTTTTGAAACATCGTTCTTATTAATAAAAATTAGTTAAATAAATGTTATGAGTTATTATGGTAGGCAATATAAATCTTCATTTGATTGTAGTACGTGAGAGACGACGAACAAGCAACTTTTCGTGGAGGCTGTTCACAAAAAGTCTAGACTCTGGGAAGAATAAACGAAGGAGGTAAGCTAAGAGTATAGCAGCGTAGTCCAACTGATGGTGAATTAGTTTGATACTAACACGCTATAAGTGAAGTACGCGAATTATTTCAACTTACAAGTTTTACTACCATAGTAGTGCAGTAAATAATTAACAATTTTGTAAAATAAAGATGTGACTTTATTTATTCGGAGGTAGCAAAAGTGTAGGAGGTAACTAAGTGGACTTGAAATTGTAAAATGCAACGTTAAGTGAAGTAAGAACAAGAGCGACAGTATTTCTTAGATTATCCACGTAACTGCCCTCATTTGAAGCGGTCTAAACTATCATCACGTATCTCGGGAACTGGCTGCAAGCTTGCACTCAATGAATTCAGAGTCGTCAAAACGAAAATCATTATACTTATTCATATATAAGTGATTATGAACCGAGTTGATGAACACAATTCATACAAGCTTTCATTTTACTTATATCTTACATCTTCTTCCTTATTGCTTGCTTAGTGTGAATACTTGTGACTCTAGTAAAAGAAACTTGCACAGAGAGTTTCTTGTTGTTTCTTTTGCTAAGGTCTAACTTTTCCCAAGTCAGAATTAGTCCTCTCTTCTTTATGACAGAAGTAACTTTGTTATTCCAAGTTTCTAAGAGCTACACATGATCTTCGACACTTTACATCCACGTACTTAAGCCCACGCCTTTTCCGGGTATCGGTCATGTACGCTCACCTTCTCTTAATCTCGTTCAATCTAATCGGAGCAAGCTTCGCGGAATGCGCCCTTTTTAGCTAGTTAATCCATTTTACATTCCCATATTACCTGGGACCCAATAAAGATGTATGCTTCTCCCTGTGCCGATTCTTTCTGGGAATTGCTTACACTCTAACACACGTTTAGTTGCTGTAGTATGCGATATTATTGCCTTAGTTGCTGCTTGGCTGTCAATATAAAACTTGACGCGGTTGCAGTTAAAGCTGTTTCTTTCAGTGTTTCTGCTGCTTTGGTTATGGGCTACTACTTTAACTTGAAAAACTTTACAGTAATCTGGCAGCTTTTAGGATCTGGATCAGCGGCGTATACCGCATACCCTACTTCTTCCGCTACTTTGGAGCCATCAGTGTATACGTGTATAGCCTCGTCCGCCATGTGGGCACCCTTACGCCAAATTTTTGTAACGTACGGTATCCATCCGACCATCACATCTACAATCCAACTACGCCACCAATCGCCTCTTCAATCATCGCCACTCCTTCTATTTCTACACTAGTCCGACCAATCACCGATACACTGATTCGCCGGCATCCGGATGCTGCCATCGATCCTACGCCTGTCCCTATTTCCATCAGTAAGCGGTGGGTTACAATGCCCTTCAACTATATTACAACTAGACACAGTTCTCCTCACGGTATGTGTGGACGTGTAAATCAAATACCATCAATAAAATAACCTACGCGGTGCCTAATATATTAAATAGGATAACATTAAAAAATAAAGAATCCATATCAGAATCCTTTACTTGCCAATTTTTAATTCATTTTATGTAGCAAGTCTCTCTTTAATATCTCATCCCTCTACAAAAACCCCACGCTTTTCATTAAATTGTTAAATATCTAATCAGGGCTGAATTGTATAGCTGGAGGTCGCAAATCCTTTAATTGGGGTGTTCTATCTATTCTGTGTCTTAAACAAACTTCCAAAGAGCATTGAATGACAATTTTAATTTTATTTCTGAAGGACTTGACTGAATGTCGGCCTTTTTATCTTCATACACTCAAATTCGAAATTTGAGTTAATAACTTTCTATCAATTATAGACTTATTCGTATACGCCTAAAACTTATTTAGGAACATTTTAATTAAGAATAATACAGATTTAGGCGTCTTCTAGCTTTTGACAATTATTTAATAGTTGCGACTAGTGGGACAGCTCGTGTTGTGATTAAAATTGCTCAGCCTTTTTGACGTTGACTTATTTATTTAAAATTTAAGCACGCTAAAGTATGTCTGACCTTTTTTAATCAACGCTTTCTTAACTTGACTGGATATTTTAAAATATCCCCCAAAAATGTGCCTACATTATTTCGCTTGAAATGTTTCATTTATAACTATTTTAATAATCTTTATTTTCCGTTGCTTCAGCTCTTTGCTGTTTCTTCTTTTTTGGCATCACTAATTGCAAATTAACATAGCTTTAATGTGTTGGACATTATTATGTTGTTACATTGGCATTACATGAAAGGTGATAGCAACAACTATTTGTTCGATTGTCAGATATAACAAAAACAACAACAATGTTAACAACATCCCATTGTCATTTAAATGAGTATTGTAAACAACCAATACATATCAGCTCGAACAGCACATGACACATCTCTACATATATATCTATAGAACAGCAGTACGCAGTGACTAGCTCAGTCAACCTCGAAATAATTCTTACAGAGATTTTTTCACAAACTTTACGACCGGGTAAAATCGGCATTCAAAAAGGGTTTTCTTATCAGGCCTGCATAGTAATAAAAATATTTTCTTACAGAATACGCCCCCTGTCCGCTTAGCTTCGAATGAGATTTCGATACTACAATAGAAAATGCAGAAATGGCAGTACATACACGTGTCTGCCGATTATTCTAAATTAAACAGAAGGGATCGGGTCTGTTGTTTACCGTGTCGATCCAGATATAAGATCATACAAGCTGCCAGATCAGTGCAGTGTCTTACAGGCGGAAATTGTAGCCGTGAAAAATAGCAGAAACTCTGGAGGACGTGTACTTTAGCTATAGTCAGGCGATGATTAAGGTAATAATCTCACACAGTACTTCATTAAAGATAGTCCTGAAATACAAAGAAGTAACGAAGAGACTTCGTTCAGCCCGCATCATACATCTTAACAGGGTTCCTGATCATAAAGGAATAGAGGTAACGAAAAGGCCGATGAGTTGGCAAAGGAGAGTACAGTATTCGATGAATCGATTGTAGACGTCCCAATCCGTTTGGGAGAAATCAAGATCATCAAGCGAAAAGGCGTGTACAGCGGAGCTGCAAAATTTCTTAGATCATGTGCAAATCCTACGACGTGAAACTCACAAAGCTGTTCATATCTCTAAAGAGAAAAGACTTAAGGCTCATGATGAACATACTAATTGGTCTCTGCCAATTGATTTTTTTACTGGAATTCTGGTATTACGTGATATTGAAAATATGTTCTAGATCCCGAGATTTCGCGTTCTCACAATGAATGCCTTTGTATTGATGGTTTATAAAAATGTATACATGCATACATAGTATGTACATTGTACATATATATGTAGATACGATTATTTGTATTGCTAAGTACATAAATACGCTTACATTTTTAAATATTCTTTACATCATTGTTTAAATTCACTTTATTATTGCTTCACAATTTACATATTTAAACATATTTGGGCTTCCTTTGTTTTTACATTTGAAAGAGCAAACAAAATTCGATAATATTTTTTGTTGATGAAAAGGTTTAATTGATTTAATATGACCAAAGTTGTAAAGCTACGGAACAGAATATTTTTATTGACTTAATTGAAAAGTTTCCTTAATTCTCTAGATACATACATACATAACTTCACTTTTGAATCCAAACGACTTTTTGATGCTGATGGAAAGGGGCATGATTTTGGCGTGTAATACACGAGCTAAAGGCTAGTTTTCGAAGTTCTATAAATTTATTAACTATAGCAAACATTATCGATAAGCTACCGAGTTTCCATCGAAAAGCTAGCGGTTCGTTATAGAAAAAATATAGATTTTTGATTAAAATGCTATCGCTTTGTTATAGAAAAAATATCGGCTAACTATCGACTTGCTACCCGATTTTTCGACAACTTTCGCTAAAATTCGATAAATTTTCGATAACAATTCGATAATTTTATGATAATAAATCGATTTATATCTTATAATAAAATCGTTAGTTTATAGATATTTGCGATAATACCCCGATAACACGTCAGTAGTTCACAGATTATATACCGACATCTCTTCGAGAACTGTTCTTATTGATAACAATCCGCTAACTCGTCGATAACAAACTAATAATATACCGATATTAATAGCAATCCGATCATTTTCCCTATTAACTTATGAACTCAAAATAGTCCCGAAATAATCGGGAAAATAATGTCGAAACATTCCGAAATTGACCGTGAAATAGTAACTAAAATAATCCCCAAGTGATCCTAAAGAAGTCCCGATATAGCCCAACATTATTACAACTAAGTCTCGAAATGATCCCCGAACAGTTCACAGATGATCTTAACCCTAGGACTTATACCCAAGTACAGGTGTGGCCAGTAGCTACTTTGGAGTGATGTAGCTCCTAAATCGCTAAAGATATTGACTTTGATCTAGGAAAACGAAATAAATCTACGTCGATTGGTGTCTTATTTGTCATGCTAGGTCCATGCATTGATGAGATATAAGCTTTCAAAGTTGACACCTACGACTTCTTATACCGTTTATTCTCATTTTTTTAAAGGAAAAAAATTTTATTTATTATTTCTTTATAAAATATTATTTATTGATTATTTCTTATAACTAAATATGCAAACAAATTTCAATTATTCAATTGTCTTCATTATTTTCACAAATATTACATGTAAATGTATTTGAAGGATGCTGTATGCATATTCCGACATATTCTGCACATGTTACGCGTTCGTCTTCTGTGTTGGTCATGGATGTAGCAGAGAAAACAGCTTCCAACCTGCTGTTTCTTTGGTTTTGCACCAGCAGCTGCAGACGTTGATGGCCTATTGTCAGCACATTCCTTGCAAGGCCGTACTTATGAAAGTCGCGACTGCAATTTTTGTGTTGAAGTTCCGCATCACTTGCTGATTCACCGACCGCTCTTCAATTATGGGCATAGACAGTTCCTTGGCGAGCTGGCGAAGAAATCTTTTACGCTTCGCATTGGTGCATCTGATGTTGGGATTATTCTCATAATATGTGATGTACGCTGCCAATGCCGTCAAATCAATCATATTGAAGAATAGGGACAACGGCCAACCCTTTGTCATCCTTTGGCAAGTATATTCTCCAAGCAATTGGTCCATCACGTCCACTCCTCATTTTGTCTTGTTATAAAACTCGATCATTTCTGATTTGCCGCTTTCGCCAATGTGATCATCGTCATGCATTGATGATAGTAATATAACTGCCTTGTCTTTTTTCGGCACATAGGAGCAAATGGATATGTTGGGCCTAAAACCGAATGTACTTGAACTCTCTGCACGATCTTTGTGTGCGAACATCTCCTTTGGTATGTAGGGCTTATTTTTCCGCAGAGTTCCAACTGCCATCAAATTCGTGGATGACAAGCTTTCCAGTAGATTTAGAGATGTAAAAAAATTGTCCATCGTTATATTTCGGCCGGTTCCATGAAAGCGGCTTACTAAATCCTTTACCAAGCGTTCACCCTGCTTAGTTTCCCGTCCCGTAGGTGCTTGGCCAGTATATATTGTCCATGCAGTGGATATGCGTTTTTGGCATCACATACCCACCACACTTTGATGCCATATTTTGCCGGTTTCGATGGCACATATTGCGTGAAACGGGTGCGGCCACGATATGGAAAGAGCTGCTCGTCTACCATTAGATATTCACTTGGCTTATATGACTGCTCAAAGTTGTAGTTCATCATGGTCCACAGCTCGGATATTGGTGCAGCTTTGTCAGTTACCAAACGTTGTGCCCATGTGTTGCCATCATCAAACCTTATAAACCGCAGTATGGCCTGAAAGCGGTTAATGCCCATTGACGCACGATATGATGGACAATTTTCCACCGACCACAAGTCCGGCGCACATTCGGCATTGCTGCGGTTAGCGCCAGTCATAATAAGCACTCCAATGAACGCATACATTTCGCTCAAAGTAACCTTCTTCCATGTTTTTGGTTCCGCCTCTGGATATTTTGCGTTTAATTCCGCATATGTAGCTTCTGCTTTTTGTTGGTGTAGCGTACTATAATATCCACCACTTCCGGAGTCATAAAACATTTATATGTATTGACTATTGACATCATAGTAGTTGATCTTGCGGGCCCACTTCGCTGTCGCAAAATATTTCGTTGCCTAGTTTAGCATGCAAGTCGTGGCTGTGAGCTCCATATGGTACTATCACGTGCTACGAATCAGCTGCACGCAAATTAATCTCCTCAGAATCATCTGCAGCATCGGATTCATTGTCAGATTCTTCGTAATCAGCCTCATCTACCTGGGCATTGTCAATTGTGTAATCAGGGTCTTCTACATCCGATTCAACCACGACATCTGCTACTGCTACTTGTTCGATTTCATCCCCTTCAGGGTCGGAAAATAATTCATCATCTGAGATTTCGTCAACAGGTTTTGTATGTACTGCTCTTTTTCAGCGTCAGATAATCTATATAAAAATAATTAATTTTATTCCATTTATGAAATTATTTTTGATTTATTTGTATTTACCTCATATATTGATTCGGAGACAAATATTCCATGTTCCTTCTGCTATACATGTTGTAATATTTTAAATTTTTCTCACTTGTTATTTTCACAAATATAAATCAACTTCACACTTCAAAAGAACGCTTTACAATGAATATAAACTCGCAAAACTGCCGTTTATATAGCTGCAACCCTTAAGTTTCTGGAAGCATTTCTTACCTGCCAGGTAGTTTGATTATATCAAATGTTGTTTGTCAGCAAATTCTAGCAAGGGTACAATATAATGTCTTCTTCTAAATAATTAAGAGTGCGCGAAAAAGTTGTATTCTAAAAATTCTAACAACAATAGAAATTATTGGACTTCTTAGAAATAACTTAGAATGCGCGCAATTCTTAGAAGCAGGCTACAAATATATGTTTTATAACTACTTAAAATGTTCGTAAGACAGTCAGCTACAACATTGCATAAAAAAAAATAACTTGTTTCTCAGAAAAAATGAGAAAAACGGGTAAAACAGGCTATTGGCCACGCCTGTACCCGGGTATAAGAAGTCGTAGTAAAAGTTGGGTATAAGTCCTAGGTTTAAATTGGTCCTAAAAATTGTATCTGTATGACCTTCGAGACGTAGTATGGTTTTTTGGATAAATTTTGAGGAATAACAATTATCTGCAAACCCTTCCAGAAACCCAATGTTTAGTAAACATTATGTTTATTCTTATATAGCAGACGAGAGATTTACCATTCTCGAAACCTATTTGGTCGCAGAATAACAGTTTCAGCAAAACCACAGGCAATAAAAACACACTAAACAATCTCATTGATAGTGAGAAAACATTTAAGAATAAAATTAGTCACTGAGAAAGACTAAAAAACTCAAACTCAACTAAAAATACCTCTCGGCGAAATCCGGTTTTTCTTTGATATCGGTCGCTTTAGTGCATACAATCATTCAAGTATTATTTGCCTGACCCCCTTAATACAAAAAAAATATTCTCAACCGGTATATGGAAAGTTTCATCATATTCTCGACTTCAACTTATCGAAACATAATTTTTCATCTCTTATACTTCGAGTTTACACAAGGCTTTCACCATAGCTTAGCGAACTTCATAGCTCTCGACTATGTGTTTCAGAGCTTTAGATTCCATCTATACCCGGCCTCAGAGGAGGGCGGTGAGATTCGGTGGCCAAGAACTCGGGGAGCAACGTATAGCGGCACGGTGGTATAACTACTAAAATGGAACTAAGTCGATCTAGTTCTGCCACTTCTTATGTTTTTATCTGTCCCTATCCTGTTCGTTGCGTGTTAGTAAATAATCAAAACAACAAACACAGCAAATAGAGACTCTTTTATATACATGTACACATTAAGGAGAGCAACACGTACGTACATAGAAGGCGACGAAGAATATTCACATACACATATGTAGTCATCAGCTAAAAGAAGAAGTTGTACTCACACATACACACGCATATGGCTAGAAGAAAAGCATAAACTACAAATATACATGTATATAGCTGGGTAACCAGCATGATGTTCGCGAAATTACCAGACCTTTGGAGAAATGGGCGAACGAGAAAACACAGAGTATAATAATAGCGCAAGCTGAGAAATCAGTTAATCAGTTTTATTTAAACACGCTATTAGTTGTGATGTGATTTACAATTGTAAGGTACTCCCAAAGTAATCTAAATAAAGACCAGTTTGCAATACTGATTATTGCAATTATTTATTTGACAGTTCAGCGATTCGAACGTTAGCAGAAGATGTATTATTATCAGAAATCTCCAAAATTCGTAGCAATACAATAAACCAGAGGCCTACAACGCCAGCAGAGCTTCCAATACAAGCGCCAATTTTTTGTAGTGGAATTTTTGTTCAAAATGGTAAAACATAAATTTTTCGCGTATAAGATGTTTACTGGTTAAAGCACACAAGCGAAAACTGAATCACTGCTCCTCTGCTGAACTTCAGTCACTGCAATCAGATGACATCTGCGAAGCTCTTTTGAGCACCTCTTCATCTGCAATTTTGATTACCTACATTTGGTCGGTCCTATGGGAGAGTAACACTTTTCTCTTGTTCGCGTGGGAAAACTAGAAAATTCATCCTCACGCGCCCAACCAAAAAGTGTTAGTCCTCCACGCGAAGAACTGAAGCGCGCTCGTTTTCTACGCGAACATAAATCGTTTTATGAGTAAGCGGAGATTGCCGTAATTGCTTTTTAATGTATGAAAACATTGTGTACTGTGTAATAATAAAATATGCCAAGAAAGAAATTTGGATAATTTTACAACAACCAAGGCATGACGTGGCTGAATGCATTTGTAACGCTTAAACCAATCGTAAAAATGCGGGTTCAAATCCCACTCCCGGGATAAAAGGCTTTGTAGAGATTTACAAGGTATAATCGAAACAGCTGTCGCCTTGTCCGTCCTGATGTCGCATTGTTTAAATTTTTCCCAAATTATTAAATAAAATTAATCAGTTTTAGTCTACCGACGATATCAACAATTGATTTTACGGGTCCTAAACTTAAAACAGGAAATTTTTAAAAACAAATTTCACATATTCCCATAACATCTAAAATAGCAATGCGCATATCTCTAACAATAAATTTCATCATAAAATGTTAGATGAAAGAGTTTTGGTACCTCGTAAAAGTGATTTATTTTTATTTGGTGATACAAACATTTTTGGGCAATAGCAATACGATTAAGAGCAATATAAATAAATTGAAATTTGGCATTTGCATATAACAATTTAAATGAAAATAAACAAGTGGTAATTTTTGATAGCATATAAACATTAGGGTGGTGAGTAAATTTGTTATGAAATTTTTTAGGAAAAAAGGCACATTGTAAAAACTTCGAGCCAGCCAAGAGCTATAAGCGATGTATATTGGAACGATTTTCCGTTATCTCTTGTCAAATTTGGTTTTGAGACAAACCGGTTTCGGCGTTGTACCATCATCACTGTCGATTTTCGTTCTGATCTGTTATTGTCGTTTGTCCTGTATTTATAGTTCGTAGGTACATGAGCAGGTATTGTCAAATTGATGCTTGTGTATATTTAGTTATGTGTATGTGCTTTGTGTTCATTCAGAACCGAGGGTGGTTTACTAATCGATTTGTGTGGCTGACTGGGGTAGGTAAAAATCCGTGATTTTAGTCGTTTGGCCTTCTTTGTGGGTTTGCTGTTTTGGTGCATTAATCGTTTTGTGTTTATTTGTTGTTGTTTGTTTGTCTGTTGTACCTGTGTTGTTTCTTGTAAACAAAGTTTAAATAAATATTGTGTAGAAATTGTGTTTATCTGTTCGTTTATTATTCTACCGTCGAATGTTTTCTGTTTGTAGATTTCCATGTTTTCGAGTACGTTGAGACGTCGGCCTTTTGCTTGTATGTGAAGAACCCTAACTGTGTTATTGATGTTTTCTGGGGAACATTCATTCTCGACCATGTGATTCGCGAAGTTAGACTCGGGTATAATGTATGGATTCGTATTTTTTTGCTGTAATCTCTAATATGTTCTCTGAACCTCGTTCTTATTTGCCGTCCTGTTTATCCTATGTAACTATGCTGGCATCCGCAGGTAAGCTTGTATACGCCGTGGCTGCTAAACGGATCCTCTGAGTTAGTGTTAGTTCTTAGTTTTCGCCCTAGATTGTTCGATGTTTTGATGCTGTGTTAATGCTGTATTTTTTAAGAAGTTTGCCAATTTATATGTGTCTTTCCAGTATATGTCATAGTCGTCCAGCTATTATTTTCCTTTTCATTATTTGCATTAGTGCACACAGTGATGATTACCAGGATATATTTCTGAAATTCATTTCTTCAAAAACTAGCTTTTTGGGACCTGAGTTTTAACTCGAAATCTCCTGCATTCAAACTGGATATAAAGGCACATATTTTATCCATGCAGCCTTATGATTTCCCCGCTGCACGCTTTGTGATATACATTTTATACACAATCAGGTACGTAGTTACATATGTATGCTATATGGTTTTAATACATATTGTGTGGAATATTTTCAGGCGCGTTCAATAGAACCTGATTAGTAACATTGTATTTTTAGCAGTGCGTTATTATCAACGCTTCCGTTGTTCAATATTATAACAAATACAGTACCTGCTTTTCATTCGAACATGTCCCACTTGTGGCATTTATATTTTACAGCACAACAGAAAAATTGAATAATAAGTGTCACAACCTTTCTATTAAAACCTGAAATCCTAGCTGGTTTTATCAGAATGCTTCAACAAGGATGAACTATTGCGTACAATTGTCACACCCGTGAAGATTGAGCATCCCATAAGGAACATATGCATGAGCTAATGACTATATTTGCATGGTTTGAACGCTCAAATAAGTTAATTACTCTTCGAAGATGTCATAGATCAGCTTATAGTATGTGTTTGTAAGCGACTTCAAAAAAAATTGTGTGACACAAAAGGATCATTCAAGCCACTTATCATTTATCACAATGGTGGGAACATGCTTATTGACATAACTCTCAGCTGAGCTTATTACGACTGCTATACTTCTAACTGGCTCGGGACAAGAAGATAATGATTGAAGTGTAGATCTTGATAAAATTTGTCGAGGTCGCCTGTTTATTTAGATATGGAGATCTCTTCCATTTTCCACCAGGATTAGCTGATGTGGAAGAACAAAAAGTCTGTCGGAGCAAGAATAAATAAAAAAAATAAATGTAAGGCGCGATAACTCCAAAGAGATCTAAGCGAGCTTTCAGAGCAAGAATAGCACCCAAAAAGTGTGGGCGACAAGGATCTTATAGTTTTTTTGTATTTGGACAGTCATGGCGAGACTAAGAGAACTATATACGCAATTCAAAAACCCGCATTCGCTGAAAGAATATCACATGCACTGATTCAGAAAAGGGCCCGAATTTGTTTAAGCAAGCATTTAAAGTGCACTATGTGGAAGTAGAAAGGCAGACTAGGTGGACGCAATATTGGAAGCTCAAAAGGGATCACAACATCATAGTGACACAGTAATCAAAGTACTTCAAATGCAGGAAGCCAGTTCATATTTAACGATTTCGGCCTCGATCATAGTGGTTCCAACAACATGAGCGGTCTTAACGCAAATCCGAAGGAGATGAGCTATAGCGAACAAGATGCAAGGGCAGAGTACTAGCTGCCGCTATTAAATAGCCAATTATCTCTGTATCACATGTTGGAAGAAGTCTTACTGTCAGAAGATATTTGAATGGAAAGTGGCTGTAGATACGGGCGCATCTCACTCGATAATCCGATTTCAAGGCAGGTACAGTCTGTGGCGATTACAACCAAGTCCAGGGAGAAGTGATATGTGAAGTCGTAAATGGGAAGGTCATGTTTCTAAGTAATTTCGTAGTGGTAGCGATTGTTGATGAAGTAATATTGAGAGTTGACTTAGTTGATCATGGCATCAAGGTCGACATGCAACAAAGGATTAGCGATACAAGAACTAGGATGTGCTTCTCAACTAGGGCTATGATAAGGGCTCTGCAGTAAACGAGAATGCTGAGTTGTAAAATGAAAGACAGGTACGACAAGAACACAAAATCAAAGGTTTCCAGAATGGAAATTTAGTGCTGTTATACAATCTTCACGCGCAGAAAGATTCATTATCAAAATTTCAGTGTAACTGGAAAGAACAGTACAAAGTTGTAAAACGGATCAACGATTTCGTCTACCGCATACGAAAAATTGGGAAACCTTGCAACACAAGAAGATTGAGTTTTTTTGGAAAGGCGAGTAGAGTTTGGATAAAGAAATTTATCTGGTCGGGACATATACATAGCAATAAAGAGCGCAAATGTTTTCTCGCACATATACATACAAGACAATAGTGAATATGAGATGTAGAATTTTGTAAATAAGTAAATAATCAAGAAGGCCGCCGGTTGATTTTAAAACGTTGTAAGTGAAGTACGCGAATTACTTCAATTGTGAAATTCTACTACCATAGTAGTGCTATAAATAAAGAAAATTTTGATGTACTGAAGATTTGACTTTATTGATTTTATAATTCAGTGATTCGATCGATAACAAAAGGCAAAGAATAATCGAGAACTCTTGAGATTCGCAACAATACTTTGTATGGAGGAAAACTCCTAAACAACCCCGATTGGGCTACACTAAAGTCAACATTCCCTTAAGTCTGGCCAGACGAGTGCATTAAGAAACCCGACAAATATAAAATTATTTCAAAGTTAAGTATTCAAGGCTAAAAGTCTGATAGAAAATCAAAGGGCACACCGCACCAAAGATAGTAAATAAATGTGTTTCTAAATACAAATTATATGAAGAATTACATTCACCGCAAATGATGGTAAAGCTGTTATTCTGAATGTGGGTCAAATTTGCATATTTATTGCTTTGAAAAGTAAAGCACAGAAGTGATTGTCTCTGTCTTATGCGAATGCAGTACACAATTTTCGGAGGACCCTTCATTTAAAAGGTAGGTAGGCAATATTGTTCCAGAAACCGCACGATATAGGGTCGCCTTCTCTGAAACGTCGTTTTGTTTCGAACGGCTCGGAAGGCCCCTCCAATACTGACTTAACTGAGGACGTTGCTCAATATCATTTTTCACAGTCGTATAGGTTTGGCGCGGAAACCAAATTTAGACATAGCGGCATATAGGCAGCTCATTTTCGTGCTGTCAAAAACGACTTTAAAATCGACGAAGATTTGATGTGTGTCAATTCAACTTTCGAGGTTTTTTCTTATATTTTGCGCATAGTGAAAATCTGGTCGATGGTAAGCTTATCAGGTTTGAAGCCGCACTGATGAGGTCCAATAAGTCGATTCACGGTGGCTTTCAATCTTTCGCATAACACAATTCACAGAGCATGATATGCGATACTAAGAAGGCTGATTTTCCGATGTACGTACTCTTTGGGCATCAGTTGCAAGGTCGCCGTTTTCGTTCTTACAGGAACGACTTAAAACCTTCAGTTTGTCACCGAAACTGTTTGATAGAATTTGCGAGCGTCGTTTCTGATGGCCAGCAGCTCATGCTCCTTGCACTCACGCCTTTTTACCTCTGCTTTTTTTCATTCTGTAAAGGCGTCTCGTTTCCCTTTTCAACTTGCGGTAGTTTTTATACACAATTCTTGTTGTTTTCGCTTTTAACCAATTTTTCTTTCTCGGCGGCGGTACAAAGTTCTTTAGAGATATGCTTCTACTGTTCCCGTATTCCGTTGGAATGCTCTGTGCCCTCAGAGAGCAGATGAGTCGAGTTGCAACATCATTGGCAGGCTGCCGCGATTGCAGCTTTCGTCGTCTAGCTTTTCCTGTGTTTATTGCTTCTTGCCTTTAGCTGCGCAGAGGCAGGCACGTATTTTGGTTGCAACGAGATAGTGATCCGAGTTGATGTAAGGTCCACGAATCGTGCGCACATTTTATGCAATGGAGGCATGACGTACATCTACCACAACGTGGTTGATCTGATTGCGTGTATTTCGATCGGAGACAGCCATAATGAATATTTTTATGCATGAGCATCAGCAAAGTCGATCAACCTCATTCCATTGGTGGAGGCTGAACTTTCCGACCGTGGGGCCTAAACCAACTTCATTACCCACGCTGGCGTTAAGCACGAATTACATAAAAAGCGGTTAGCGATCGTATGTGCGTTTTAAGCGCTCATATAATACATATTTCACCTCATCGTCTTTCGCCGCCTTTGTTGCATGCGCGCAGATGAATGACTAAAAAGTTGGCTTTTATTTGGATAGCAGCGACACGTTCGTCTGCAGACGTGAAGCGTCAGTACTCGGCGCCAAAGTCTCGCTCATGAGTACTCCTGTAAATCTCACGATTATTGATAGTTTTCGTGGAATTTTTTGTCCACCGCATTTTTTGTATGGCGGTGGTCTCCGCTTTGCCTTCATTGGACATCAAACCAGCCGGGTTGTCCCTCCAAGTCCAGCAGTCATCCATCCCAGTGGCGATAAAAGTATTGCTTGCACATTTATATAGAAAGCGGCTTGATCCAAGACAGACGCACGCTTACATCCGCAACTTTTGGAGGTCAGACGCTGCGGCGAAACTCCCTCAGCTAGCCCCTAAATCGATTTTGCCAAAGTGATCTAGTCTGGTTTTGTACTTCTGATATTAGCTCACAAACTAAACGGATGTTGGATGGCTACGCAGAGAATATTTAGCCTCAGGCAGCCGGCAGCATTGAGCTACCGCATGCAAAAGAATCGCTCTGCTGAATGGCGGTTAGAAGCTTCCCCACTTGCATATGGGGTATTCCATCCCATTTCGACCAACTTTCAACCCGACCCCTTTAGAATTGGCTGAAAGTTTTCTTCTTTTTCTAGCTTATGAAAGACGTTTTTCAGAAGTTTTTCAAATTTTTTCATCCAACTCAAAAAAGTTATAAATTTTTTAAAAACACCGTTTTTGTTTTCAAAATGCTGTAACTTTTTCAAAAATTGACCGTTTGGGATCTCTTTTTTTTAATTTGTTTTTAAATGTACTTTTCACGGAAAAATTCAAAAAAATTTTTAAGTCGTAATTTTCAGTTTTTCGAGATTTTCGAATTTCGCCCTTTTTTTTCTAATAAAAAACTTCAATTTTTTTTATTTAATTAAATTTAAAAAAAAACTTTAAAATTTTTTTTGTATTTTTCCGAAAATACAATTTTAAAAAACATATTTCAGATCCCAAACAGTTTTTTCAAAAATATTTAAAACTTATTTGAGTTGGAAAAACGGTGTTTTTTTCAAAATGCTATAACTTTTCAAAAGTTGACCGTTTGGGATAATGAAATATGTTTTTAATGTACTTTTCGGAAAAAATACAAAAAAATTTAAAATTCAATTTAATTAAATAAAAAATTCTCGGCCCACTCCGGGATTAGTGGGGATGATTGCAGAATTGATTGAAGTTTTTTATGAGGAAAAACAAGGGCCCAAAATTCGAAAAATCTTGAAAAACTGAAAAATTAAAAAAAACACTTTAAAATGCTCTTTGTATTTTTTCCGAAAAGTACATTTAAAAACAAATTTAGAGATCCCAAACGGTAAATTTTTGAAAAAGTTATAGCATTTTGAAAACAAAAACGGTGTTTTTTAAATTCATAAACTTTTTTTGAGTTGGATGAAAAATTTGAAAAACTTCTGAAAAACGTCTTTCGTAAGCTAGAAAAAGAAGAAAAACTTCAACCAATTCCTAAAGGTGTCGGGTTCAAACATTGGTTGAAATGGGATGGAATACCCCCATATACTTCTACACACGACTCGGGGATGAATATGAAGCTATATGTGTACGAAAAATTGTGCACTCGAAATGTTATAAAACAATTTTTCCTTATACGCGTAATAAAAAACAATATTTCTGGCCAAAGTTTACAAATGAAGTTAAAAACCACGTCCCTTTCGGTAGTGATCTATATCAAACAGTAAAGGTGTCTAAGTTCGGGTGTAACCGAACATTATATACTCAGCGTGAGCTTCAATTGTGGCACCGCCCGTTTAAAAGAAAGATGTCTCCCCATTTCCTCTTACAATAAAACTTGTAATGCCGTTTTACCTGCATTACAAGTATTTTCTACATGCACCCCACTGTAGCCAATGCACTGTCCCCATCACATACGCCACCACTGTAACAGCTGGCTGCAAGCGAATACTAGCACGGAGAGGTGCAAGTAATAATTAGGACAAGCATTTATTCGCGCACCGATCGTCTAGCTAAGACGGCATTTAATTATCAACCTTTTCATATCCACTTCAACTTAAGTACAAATAATTTACATTTTATGATTAGCGAAAGCTCAGCCACCAGTAAGGTAAGATCCGCACCCAATGCGTGTGAGCGGATGGCATTACCTTGTCTGGTACCTTCGATCCTGTTCGAAGTGGCAACCCTTGTCGCTTCCTTTTTGTGTGTCCAGGGAGTAGTGAGTGAGGAGATTTAATTTATACCTCACAGTTTGCCTACGATTCTTATGCAATGCAGTACACACTTTTTCGGAGGACGCATTTCATTAAAAAGGTGGTAGGCACAAGAATATTGTTCCAGAAGCGCCGATATAGGTTCGCCTTCTCTGAAACGTCGTTTTGTTTCGAACGGCGCGGATGAGGCCCCTCAATACTGACTTAAGACGAGGACGTGCTCAATATCATCATTTTTCACAGTCGTATAGGTTTGCGCGGAAACCAAAGTTAGACAGAGCGGCATAACAATACGCAGAACGTCATTTTCTGGCTAGTCGAAAAACGCGACGACATTTAAATATCGACGAAGATTTGAGTGTGCTCATTCAACTTTCGATGAGTTTTTCTTACGTGTGCGCATAGTGAAAAATCTGCGTCGATGGTAAGTACTTACCAGGTTTGAAGCGCACTGATCGTTAGGTCGAAATAAGTCGATCACGTGGCTTCAATCTTCGCATAACACAATTCACAGACGATGATATGCAGGATACTAAGAATGGCTGATTTTCCGATGCTAATCGTACTCTTGCTGGGCTACAGATGCAGAGGTCGCCGTTTTCGTTCTACAGGATATCGACTTAAAACCTTCAGTTTGTCACGAACATCGTTGATAGAATGGGGTTGCGAGCGTCGTTTCTGATGCCAGCAGACTCATGCTCCTGCACTCACGCCTTTTTACCTCTGCTTTTTTTCATTCTGTAAAGGCTTATCCATATTCCCTTGTTCAAACTTGCGGTAGTTTTTATACACATTCTTGTTGTTTTCCGCTTTTAAACCAATTTTTTCTTCGGCGGCGGTACAAAGTTCTTTAGAGATATGCTTCTAGCTGTTCCCGTATAATCCGTTGGAATGCTCTTTGCCCTCAGAGGCCATGATTTCGAGTTGCAACATCATTGGCAGTCTGTTGCGATTGCAGCTTTTCCTGTGTTTCATTGCTTCTTGCCTTTAGACTGCGCAGAGGCAGGCCGTATTTGTTGGCAACGATATAAGTGATCCGATTGATGTAACAGGTCCACGAATCAGTGCGCACATTTTATATAATGGAGGCATGAACGTACTCGACCACAACGTGGTTATCTGATTGCGTTTATTTCGATCGGAGACAGCCATAAAATGGAATATTTTTAAAAGGATGCATTGGGCATCAGCAAGTCGATCAACCCTCATTCCTTGGTGGAGGCTGAAGTTTCCGACGTGGGGCCTAAAACAACTTCATTACCAACGTTGGCGTAGGAGGACGAACTTACTAAAAAGGAAAAGGGGGGGGGGGCTGGGGGGGGAAGGGGGGGTGGGGGGGGGGGGGTGGGGGGGGGGGGTGGGGGGAGGGGGGGGGGGGGGGGGGACCGCGTTGACATTAAGTTTTATTTAATTTAAATTTAGTTAGAGGGGGAAGCGATCGTATGTGGGCGAATTTTATTAAGCGATCATATATACATATTTCACCTCATCGTCTTTCGACGACGCCTTTGTTGCATGCTCGCAAGACTGAATTACTAAAAAATTTGGCTTTATATTTGGATAGCGCGACACGTTCGTCTGCAGACGTGAAGCGTCAGCTCTCGGCGCCAAAGTCATCGCTCATGAGTACTCCTTTAAATCTCAAGATTATTGATAGTTTTCGTGAATTTTTTGTCCCCGCATTTTTTTGTATGGCGGGATGGTCTCCGCTTTTGCCTATCTTGGACATTAAAAAAACACAGCCAGGTGTGGTCCTCACAAGTCCCAGCAGTCATGCCATCCAGTGCCATAGGCGATAACAGTATAAAAGTAGTGCTTGCACTTTATATAGAAAGCGCTTGAATTCCAAGAGACCATGCTTACATCCGACAACTTTTGAGTCAGGAAAACGCTGGGCGGTGATGCGAAAAGTTCCCCTCGCTAGCCCCATAAATCGGAATTGTGAAAGCCAAAGTGATCTAGTCCTGGTTTTTTGGCCCTTCTGATATTAGCTCACAACTAAACGGATGTTGGATGGCTAAACGCGAGAATATTTGGCGGGAGCCTCGCAGGTCAGCCCGGCAGCATTGAGATACCGCATAAAGCAAAAGACTCGTCTCTGCTGAATGGGCGGTTAGAGAGCTTTCCCTACTACGCACTTGCATATTGGGGGTATTCCATCCCATTTCGCATTTTCGGAACCAACTTTCAATACTTTCAACACACACCCGACCCCCTTTAGAATTGCTGAAAGTGTTTCTTCTTTTTTCTAGCTTATGAAAACGTTTTTCAGAAGTTTTTTCAAAATTTTTTCATCCAACTCGATCCCCCAAAAAAGTTATAAAATTAATTTAAAAAACACAACCGGTTTTTGTGTTGTTTGTTCAAAATGCTGTAACATTTTTTTTCAAAAAATTTGACCGTTTGGGATCTACTTTTTTTTGTAAGTTGTTTTTAAATGTACTTTTCGGAAACAAATTTCAAAAAAAATTTTGAAATGTTTATTTTTTTTGTATTTTTCAGTTTTTTTTCTTTTCTTTTCGAGATTTTTCGAATTGTCGTTCCACGAATCGCCCTTTTTTTTTTCTAATAAAACACTTCAAATTTTTTTTATTTAATTAATTTAAAAAAAAACTTTAAAAATCTTTGTTTATTTTGTATGTTGGTATTTTTTTCGGGGAAAAAAAAAAAAATTACATTTAAAGAATAAAAACCTATTTCAACCAAAAATATTTCAAAAACAAAAAAAAAAGATCCCAACAGTTTTTTTTCACATATTTAAAACTTATTTTGGGACGTTTGGAAAACGGTGTTTTTTTCCAATGCTATAACTTTTTTCAAAAGTTGGACACGTTATTGGGATAATTTTTTTTTTTTTGAAATATTGATTTTTTTAAATTGTACTTTTCGGAAAAAATACAAAAAAAATTTTAAATTTTTTGTTTTTTTTATCAATTTACAATTTAATTAAATAAAAAATTCTCGCCCAACCTCCTGGATGATGGGGATGATTGCAGAATTTGATTGAAGTTTTTTAGATGAAGGAAAAATACGAGGCGAAATTCGAAAAATCTTGAAACCTTGGAAAAAATTAAAAAAAAAACTTTAAAACTGCTTTGTAATTTTTTCCCGCACAAGTACATTTAACTAAAAACAAATTTACAAAAAACGAAAAAAAAAAAAAAGAGATCCCCAACGGTAAATTTTTTGATATAAAGTTATGCATTTTGGAAAACAAAAACAAGAAAACGGTGTTTTTTTTTACTTTCATTAACTTTTTTTGATGTTGGATGAAATCTTTGAAAAACTTTTCGTGAAAAACTTCTTTCGTCCTGGTGAAAAGGAAGGAATAAATCTTTCAACCGATTCTATATGGGTCGTTCAAAATTGGTTAAATGGGATTTGAATATTTCCCCCATATTTCTACATTTTCTACACAGGACTCGGGATGAATATGAAAGCTATATTTGGTTACGAAAATTGTGCACTCGAAATGTTTAATGAACTAATTTTTTCCTTATAACCGTATAAAATAAATATTTCTTGACGAAAGTTACAAATGAAGCTTAAAAACCACGTCATCTTTCGGTAGTGATCTATATCACAGGTAAGGGTTTCTAGTTCGGGTGTAACCGAACATTTATATACTCGCTTGGGGATTCACTTGTGTGCATAACGCTCCGTTTTAAAAGAAAAGATGTCTCCCTGCATTTCCTCTTACAATAAAAACTGTAATAGGCCGTGTTTACCTGCATTTACAAGTATTTCTACATGCACCCACTGTAAACATCCACTATGCACCCCAACTGTAAAGCGTGATATGCACTGTCCCCATCACATAACGCCACCACTGTAAAGCGCTAAATGCAAGCGAATTCCTAGCACGGACAAGTGCGAAATTACTACTGGGCCCCCAGCTTTCATTTCGCGCACCGACGATCGTCTAGCAAGAACGGCATTTAATTATGCCAAACCTTTTCATAAA
>JARSSU010032113.1:0-11395 GCA_029619165.1 Eurosta solidaginis | reverse complement strand
AACCTGACGTACAGAGTGTGTTTGAGGGGAAGACTGAACAACGATACCCCGATTTTTCGCCGATGATGAAAATACACCTCCCCGTTATCCAGCATATTCCATCTTTACGCCTAAAAAATTACATGGTTTGCCAAGTTTATTAGGAATGATGGCGATATCTCTGCCGGGTTTTCGATGTTCAAATCATAATTTTGCCATGCGAAGAGTTGCGTATTTATAGAACAAAGAAAGCAAAAAAAAAAAAAATTGGGTGGTGTATTTGCAGGAAATTTGGATCAAGATCTGATTAAGCGTACGTGTCTTTTTTTGTCAAGTTCGTTGCCTTTTGTGTTCAGCTCCACTCATCTTGATTGTCATATCACTTAAATTTTCAAGATTTGTTGACAGGATTTCATTCATTTTGGGAAGCAGCAGGTCATTTCGACACAGAATAATAGATTAGCAAAAAAAAATGTTCGGTCTCTAGGACAGAATAGACGAATACATAACTAGAGAATTCTAAGCTCTTGGTCCAACAAACAGTGCACTTTCTTTAGGCACATCGAAAAGTAAGTCCTCTCTCTCGACGAAATCAAAATTTCTCACGCCTCTACAAGTCCTCACTCATCATACCCTGTCTTCGAGTTCATCCCGGCGCACGCGACGTCATCCCCCCCTCGATGATGAGAGGGACTCTTGCGAGTACCTTTATCAGACGGAGGGAAAAGTCTACGGAAGGTTTAATCCTATCCGTGATACGAGCGCGGGCGATTATCGAACTCAGCACATAACTATATTTGAGAGCTATATGAGCTTTACGCAGTTATGACGGATAGTGCAGCGATGTGAAAATCCAAAGGCTCCGTAGATAGGGCATGTTAGGTGGGGAATTTAGAATTACTGATCCAGGTTGTGAAACAGAGGAAAGAGACGAAAACCGTTACTGAGTTGGGAGACTGACATTTGGAGAAGTAATTGACCTCGCTTGGGGCACCCAATAGCGACCGGTTATCGCAAATTTTTAACAGGCCTTAGGTGCCCTCACTGACGCAACGTACTTCATTTTTATATGAAACTTCATGGTTAGGTTTGAAGCTTTTGGCTAGGCTATTTTACAGATCCGCGCACGGGTACACATGTTTTGTTTCCATTTTTACTCCTTCCTTTCTATTCCTACGAAAAAAACACGTAAAAGAATGTGTGTATCCAAATGAACAAATCATGTCTTATTGTACAAAACTACATTGTTACCTTCCTCTCGTTCCTTTCTTTCCATGTGCCTAATCGTCACTTGTTTATACAAACTAAGATTTTGTTTCATACGTATACAAATACTATATACTTTTCAACCAAAAGAAAGACTTCAGTGAATATCGTGATTTATGTCCCTTCTTCAACTCGTAACCAAATAAACCTTTGAAAAAACCAAAAAAATTTACGGCTTTAGCGGTATTGAGGTTTTTCAATGTATGCCGCGTCTTTCATTTATCACGCAACGAGATTGTATTCGTGATGGAACTGAAGTCTCACTGGCAAGTTTCCCTACTTACTGGTTCTCACCTCTGTAAGCAATGAAAACCTATTGTGCAAAAGCTGACGGGTAACGCTCCTGAGGACCGTTCAAATGTTTATTCACAGTAACGTGTTATGATTGTTTTTGCTCTCTTTTCACTTTTTTAACTGCGGTCGCTATTTATTCTGTTATTGCGGTTCCCACTGAGTTCGTTTAGGCTATATCCTATCCAGCTTTTTTTTATATTCTAATGGTCCTTTTGATTGGGCACAGTCCGTCTATTACTGGTTCATTCTTTCTTTATTTTTAACTCCAATATAACAGATGATTTATTCCGAAATAATTAATAAAAAATTTCTGTGGACCTTCTTTCTATATGTAGCAACGGTTTTTTTTGACATTTTTCACTTGAATTACTACACACCGTTCTTATATCCTGTCTATATTAAATAACATCCTCCTTGTAATATCTATTTACTTTCATCATTAACCCCCCGTCTTAAGTTTCAATTCAAGCATATAACCCTTCAGACTACCTCGCTGGCCTTAAATGGTCGCTAGTGACCGCGGTTAGTGCTTTAGGGTGTATGTCTGACGTATCACCACCCCAGTTACAGCAGATGAAGTACAGTCCAGGGCCATTTTAAAAATTTTGCTGTTGTTTCATATGTTATCGTTGTTGTAATTCGTATGTTCGAACGGTTTATGTTTAGAGCTGTAGTTGACAAAAATTATAAAAAAAAAGAAAATCAAATGAGTTGCATAAAAAAAAATATATAAAAAGTTTCAATAAAAAAACATTATTCGTTGTCTACACTTCCATTGGTCTGTTAAAATATATACCCAGTTGTTTGGCTACATAATGAAAAAATATAAATTTAAAATAAATAAATAAATAACTAGAAATTAATTATGTTCAAATATGGAAATAACGGAAAGGCTACTAAAAACATGGTCATTCACAGGGCTTGACCGTTATTTCTCTTCTCGGGAAACAATTGAAGTCGCTACATTTCCTGCTTCGAAACCTCCCGAGACAGCCAGGAGTCCAATTGTGATCTGCGATTAAATATTAAGATGCATTTCCTTACTTGGAACATTCTTACCAACCACTTCTCTCAATAGTCCTGCTCCTTTCAAAGTCCTTCTCGAGGTAGAATTATTCCCAGTATTTCAGAGTAAAGTTGTTTTATCAGATGTTGAGCCAGATGCGTACCGTTGCACCTTTTCCACTTATGATTAAGAAAGCAGACTCTTCCGGATCAGTGTAATTGCATGCCTCTTCAAACCTGCCTGGGTTTCTTTGGCGCCAATGATGGCGGTGACGAATTAAAGGATTGATTGCAGCAAAGTTCTTTACAGACATATGCAACCTGCTTCCACTGTATTTCGCAGGACCTTGCCAATGTTCTTTGCGCTCTCGTGGTGAGTTGAGTATAGGACGGTGCCTAATTCCGCCCGATTTTTTGATATAGTTTCCATTTCCCCTTTTTGCCTCGTTTTCTTTTCACAACTCTAATTTCTTATTTACGAAGCAATCAGTTTTCTGTAAGTTCTTTGTTTGGAATGATAAAGGCATTCCCGAAGATCTAGGGGAAGTGTTTTCGACGTGAGGGCCTTTGCCGAATATGGATCCGATACGTTCTTTGGTAATAAGCGCCATAAGTAACTGGCCCGACCATCTCGGGTGGACGCTGCAATAAACATGGCCACAGTGAAACCTTTAAAAGGACCAGGGTGCAACGAAATGTCGGTTTAAATGGAACTAATCTATGGGTGCACAATAACATTACCCACAGCGCCACCTTCCATGCAACAGAATAAATGTGTTCCTGTTATCGTTACTCACGCTCCTAATCCCTACTACTCTTCCTTTTCTTTCTTCCCTCATCTCTCCCTCTCCCTCTCTTGCTGTCTCTCTTCCTCTCTTTTTTCTCTTTCTTTCTTGCTTCTATTCTAGTTTTGCACCTTTCGCATGCGATCCTTTAACCTCTCAAACTATTTTTCCACACTATTATTATTAAGCTTTTCGCATTTAAAAATAAAGTTATTGTCATATGTGTGCTAGCACAACGGGGATAAAATTAATTTAAAAATAAAAAATTACAAACAGTGCGGCAAGTGGGAATGCACTACTGCGCCACAATGTTATGAGTACACACAAAAGTATTTTTTTAATAAGATTAAAGTGCTATTGTCGTCTCCATTTCGTCGCCGGGACAGTACACAGCGCACCAACTCATAGTGACGGACCATCACCAATAGCGGTGAGATGATGTGCGGCGCGAATATGTAAGGCAAGCAGTTGGCAAGCAGTTGGATTTGAAAACCAAAATTCAAAACCCACGAGATGGCAACAACGCCGATAGGAACGAAACCAAGCATGTACTAAAAAAAAGAAAAAATCGTTCTTAAATTCGCGGAATGTTGCTAAAAACAGTTTCAATAGAGATGCGAGAGTCGAGAGGAAAGCGATGTACAAAAAAAAAAACAATCGGTGACTTCAAACATGTTAGCAAAACAAAACACACGGGGACGCCATAAGGGCCAAAGTTCACAGGTTGAGGTTGTGCGCAACGTGGAAAAATCAATAGGTATGATATTGTAGCAGGAATGGTAGGCAGCGGCGCAAGCAGGCAGAGGAAAACTACTATTGCTATTGGGAGTAAGAGGTCATTGCTCAGTACAATTATAATTGTGCAAGCAGGCATAACTGTTATCAAGCAACACGGAGGTTTAAAATGTTTGTTCTAGCATTTAATTCGATGTTAAACTTTAAAAAACATTTAAATATTAATCAGCAACAAACACCTACATAAATGTATTATGTAGTAAACCGTTTATTAGCGCCTTTATTGAACAGGATATATTTTACATACAATATATTAACATTACGCCTTTTTGTTCCTTACGTGGGTGGGTCCGTACTCACACTTGGTAGTATCTTTATTAGTAACATGTGTTTGCTTGTACCGTGACAAACACAAATGACGACTATACCAAAAATTACAGTGTAATTGTACGCTGTAATGTGTGGAAAATACAAAAATATTCGTAAAGTATTTCGCGACACTTACAATTCTGGTAAATTCCTAAAATGACGAAGCGAACATTTTGGAAAATTAAAACCAAGGAACAGCAGAACGACATTGCCACCCGCACATTTGTTTTTGCAACCGCAGAACGCGCGTAAGCCGGCCATAGAATGACGGTTCAGTAAATTAATTAGACAAACAAAAGTTGTTTGGCTTTTGTAGGTTGTTGCGCGAAAAGAAAAAAAAAAAGAGCGCGCATCTCTGCCGCTTGATAGTGGGCGGTATGATGAGTGTCGTTCAAACAATTGGTAAAAAACCGCCTTTAAAAGCAACAGAACATTTGCGTTGTATTTTGCGATCGTTTTAATAAAGTCAAGAGAGTCCGCTGAGTTATTGTTAGCTATAATGGCTATTTTTTTTACCACGGAAGTATATTGTCTTTATATTGTGAGCTGTCAAAGCAGCCGGCGCTGCAGGAAGTGGAGTTATGGCGGAGTGGAAAAAAACCAAAAAATTTCAAGCCACCGTTCGTACCGTTCAGGGCACGCCTAAAGAACCACTTTTTTAAATGTTGAGGACTAAAATGAAATAAACAACTTGTATGTATGGCTCCTTCTATATAAAAGATGTTTTGGGCTCAGTTTTAGTTGCCGGAGTTTTGGATTCTTCTATGCAAAAACGAGCTGATGTGTCCAGCATTGTTTGTTATATTATTTGTAAAACTTAAAAAAAAAAAATAAATTAAATGTAAGGCCCGACAACCTCGAAGAAAGATTAAGGGCCGGAGATTCTGTCTTCCGCCAATTTGCGTCGTGCTCCTCATATTTTGTAACCTTAGTAGATGTTAATTTAGTAAATTCCTTTTCTATAACTAGAAGTTTAAAGGGCTGGCATTGCCTCCTTGGAACCACCAAAGTTGGCCCAAAAAAATTCTCATAAATTTCTAAAACCCAAACTACAACACAAAATATTTTTGTTTTGGGAAACTACATACCGAAATAGTGCCGTTAGGTAAGTCTAATCATCCTCGTACTCTTGCTTATCAAAACCCAACACCTAACTGAAACTGGGAATAGTCCCGGGATGCATGGTGTCGGAAGTAACCTCGGCTCACGGAAATAGGATTCCCGAATATTGTCCTGAAATAGAAAAAAACAGTTCTGAAACGTTGAGTTCTAAAAGTAGCAGGAGTAGTTCCGAAAAAGGTTCGAGATAGTCCCGAAGTATTTCCACAAAAACAAGCCTGAAATAGATACCGGAAAAACTATTAAGAAAAATGATCCTTAAACATAAAAATCAGAAAATTTTTCACCGAAAATACAGAGGCTTCTGGAAGTGCGAAGAAAACCGACATAGTTGAGGAAATTTCTAAGACGATCCCGAGGGATCTTAAAACCAACTTTTAAACGATATTTCGTCACAACCCCAAAATCCTGAAAAATGTTTCGTAAATGTCAGTAAGGAAGGGAGGCGGGAGATAGGTATGTCTGGAAGCTCTAACCGACAATAAGTGCCTTAATAAAAACAATTCCAGAAAAAAAAAAAAAAGAGATGTGTAAGGTGCAATGGGTCCCCCCCAAAGAACCCCCGCCATACGCTTAAAACTGAAAAAAACGAATAACAATGGTTTTAAGTCACACACTAGAGATGGTGGGACTGGAGACCTCCTGAAGGCAACCAACAACTTTACTAGGGGACGAAGTAGTTCTAGCTTTTTCCCAGAAAAGGTTCTTGAGATGTCAATATCCGATAACAAAAAACTGATAGCCGAATATTTTTATCGTTCGAGTTATACGTTATTGTATCGGGCGTTTCATCGCCCGGCACAAGTTCCACTCGGGGTTTGATTTGGTTTAGTTATCGGTTGTTATATACAGTTTACAGATGTGGGATTCCGATTTTGTACTAGAAGTTTTATTGGTATCTGCTACATAAAACCAGAAGCAAGACAAGATCGTGGAACAGGAAAAATCGTAGTCCGACGATAACAGACTGATAACACTCTATAGAACCACCAAATCGCGATTAACTTTCTTTAATTGCATTCGATTAGCTTTCTCTATAACAAATCGAAAGCATCTGATAAGAGTTCGATAGCTTTCCATAAACTAAATTTTACAAGTGTTTGGTAACATACGCTAATTTTTTAGGATAAAATAATCGTATAACTGTCGCCATCTCCTTAATAATTCCATACATTTTTAATCCCACGCAACCAACAAAACCTTATAATTCTCTAGGTAAGAAATGGATAACTATAATCACAATTTTAAAGCCCCCCTTCGATATAAGGAAGCCACGTAACATTTCGTAAACAAAATTATAGGGCTATGCTGTCCGGTGCTACCAACTCCAACTACGACTTACACAGTATATGGTGACAAACTGTCACAGGTACATTCTAGAGTCCCGCATTTACCTAAAGCGTTAAAGATATGTTTCGCACATCAAAATAAACTTGCAGGTAAAACTTGAGCGTAAAAATATTTTTTTAGGTGTTAAAGATCTTAATTTCCAATCTTCAATTTTAATGTCGTTTCTGCACTCAATTGTCACCTTAGCATCCTGCTATGTGGAATTTTTTCCGGACAAAAAGTATATTTTTTAAACAACAAATTGTTAAAAAAAAAAAAGCTCCCCAAAACGGTTTAAATTTTTGACACAAATTTAAAGCATTTTGAAAACAAGAAACGGTTGTTTTTTAAAATTCATACAACTTTTTTTTTGTAGTTGGATGAAAAAAAATTTGCATAAAAAAACTTCTGAAAAGACACGTCTTTTCGTCAAGCATAGAAAAAGAAAGAAAAAAATTTCAGCAATTTCTAAAGGAGGTAGAGAATTTTCAAAATTGGTCGAAAATATTGGAAGGGATACCCATATAATATTCGTTCGTAATCAAGTATGGGGTATATCTTCTATGTTGGAAGGTGTAATACAGTATAGAGATTGATTTGCCCACCTCAGAGTAGAGAAGCACAGATATCTACAATTGATATGTAATTGTGGACCAGAATATATTAGCAACTCTTAGGGATTACTATCATCTCTAAGCCGATCGTAAGCAGTGGAACGTGTAGCACATCAATAATCGAATTACTTATGGTCTACACATATGAACGTTACACGCGAGGGGAGAAGAGACGCACAAACCCATGCCAGACTATCCTTATCGGAGATGCTCCCAAAAGTATGCACTTAAATTGTGCTTACATATACACGCGTGTTATGAGAAAACTTAAAGGAAGTAAATTTTTATAGCTGATAACCAGCTGTTTAAATTCTAGAAAATGGAAAGCGTTCTAGAATAGTATGGAGACATTCACGAGAAATTCATTACGAGGTATAAAAGGCAGGCAAACAGTAAGAAGGCACGACAAATCAGGTTTGACTTAAGTGGACGTCAATCTGGCGGAAGGAAATTAGAAGTGTTATTTTTGAAAGTGTCGTAATAGAAGGCATGTTTGCGTTATTGAATAGGGAATTTATTTTTTCAAAACAGTTTAAGTGATCGAAAAAGCTCAGCAGGAAGGTTGCAAAATAAGCGGTAAAAATGCAGTAAATTCGTTACTTACTTACCCACCCTTATTTACACTCCTAATTGGCGTTTTAAACCGTATAAAACCGGTTTATTGGCCGATCCCAACAATGGCGCGCCAGTCGCTGCGTTCGCCTTCCGCCCAACCGGCCGCCAATTATGGTCACACCAAGGGAGTTTAAATCGTTTTCCACCTGGTCCTTCCCCAACCGGAAGTGGGGGGGCCGTACCTTCTACCTCTGCTTCCATAGGCGGGTTACGATAGAAACACTTCTTGTCCGGAGCTTCATCATACTTTCTTCGATTTATAAACATTGGCGTAGCTCAGGCGCAGCCGCTGACGTTTTAATTTCGCTGGACTATGTTTGTGTTTGCGTATAGCTTCGTAGCCAGCGTCATCATTACAATCTTTCTTCGGTACTCGTATAAAACACAGTATCATAAAAATCTAGGATCTGTTTGCATCTGGAGGTTGCTTCACTTTATGGGCCATTGTTTTCTATTGATATAAGAGGAAAAATTGCAAAAAAGTTTTACAAACGGCGCGCATTGTTATAGGACATGGCTTCTCCAATTTTTCCCTTTCTTCATGGGAGCTGAATATTGAACTCGAAATCTCATTCATAATTTATAACAGTATAAAGGCAAATCCAATGTTACTAAGTTCTGTTAGTGCAGCCTATAATATTACCACAACAATTAGGATTAAATTCACATATAGAACTCAGTATTGACACCAAATGGGTGAATAAAGGAATAGCAGGAAAAAAGGCAACATACTTAGAGGAAGCAATTGCAAAAGCGACGCCGCAGTGGAATTTGGCGTTAGTCATTTGGGGCGTTAGTTTTCCCAGGGTTAAAAACAAAGTTTATTTAAAGAAGGACTTACCTGTCCTAGCGATTTTTAATTATCGCTATACAACCCGGGAACAGTGATTAAAAACAGCAATATGGGAACTAAATCGTAAGTTCAACATCCATGTTTTACAATAATCGCAGTAGGCAATTGTCGGCTAAGCTGAATAAATTTTGCTAGTGAATTTTTAGGAAAAGCCGCTGTAGAACATAAAACTGTTCCGCTGTGACGAAAACGCAAGATGTATGAAAATTTGCCAAAATTTCTGATGATCTTAACCTTGGAGACGAATATCCCACAGACAGTTGTAGTCTTTTACAATGTGTTTTACTTTTGGAAAATGGAGCTTCATGTTTTGGAGTTTTTGCAATCAGAATAGGACCATTTTGTGGCTGGCTTGTGAATATAATCCATTCGGTTTGTAGCATTCACTTTCACATGAAAGGACACTTCACATGCGACAAGTCCTCCTGTAGTTTAATGAGTACCAAGTAACTGGCTTTGTATGTTGTAGATTCATAAAACCGTCATCTTTCAAACATTTGTAATCGGGACGTAAGCAATATTAGGGGGTAAGACAGCGGTTGTAAAAGAGTCAACATAATGGAATTGAAGCACGCTAATGTGTGCACTCCCATTGATATAGTGTACTTCATGTGCGTGTGTTGATTTATTTGCCGCTGGGCACAATTGGAATATATGCCAGTATCTCTGCTGATATTAAGCTTGTCATCAATTTTTGTTGTAGATCATATGTTGTTGTTGTTTTAGTAGTCATTGCCTTCCTACTATGCACTGTCAATCGTATGATATACGAAATATGCGCCTATTTTAAGAAGAAATAAACAAAAAAAAAAACTTTAAAAGCCAACCGCCCCCACGGATTGCTCATACAAATGGACAAGTGGCATGCCATTCTCCGGCTTTTGCGGCTGCTGATGTTGTTGGAGCTGCTACTATTGGCAAAAATAACTGCTGCTACCACGGGAACATATTGCTATGGCTTAGTTAATAGTCCTAGTGCGCTTATTTGTTTGTTGTTATCATGCACAATGCGCATCACTAAATAGACACAAAAAGAAAAAGAAAAGGAATGCAATTTTTATGTTCATCACTTTTTCGCATATTTTCTGCAAATGGCAAAATGTATTTATTTAAGTATTTCTGTGCGGCAACAAATTGTTGCAAGCCAACCGCGCCAATGCTTAGACGAAGAAGAAGACGGTCAATTGGTCAACTACCTATGAGCCGGCAAATGTTGCACATGTTCTTATTCAAAGATATATTGTTTTGTGTATTTACTATTTCGGTTTCCATTTTTTCTAATTATTTTGCCGCTCAGTGTTTTTTTTTTGTGCAAATTTATTTCTTTGAATCAGCAACTTTATGAATTTCGATTGAATTTTATGAGCGTTTTGTGTTTCAAACAACGCGTAAGCATGCAAAAAAAAGTACATATTAGACCTCTATTTAGTGTGAAGGTTCAGTGCATCGTTAAAAACATGCCGCATTGTTTTGCTTAAGACTTGGGCAGATTGACATTTATTGTTGTTTGTGGTTTTTTTTCTTCATTTCCATACTGCCATGTTATTTTCAAGTGGAGTTTTAGTTTTCTTATGTTGTCATTTTGCTTATTTATCTTCTACTTAAGCTCATGATGCTGTGAGCACTCATTGTTTGTACATAACTGAAATGGATATGAATGCTTAAAGCTATCTGGGTATCAAATAGTCAAAAAGGTTTATCAATGGCATATGGCTCATGCGCACGGTAGGCAACATTAAAAGAGAAAAATCCCATAATTCGCAGTTGATATTTCATGGCCAGGAAAAACGTGTCGAAAAAATTTTTAGTTTATAAAAGTAAAAATAGAATATACAATAATATATGTAAATAATTATGTCAATGTTGCAAACTACTTGTGTAACATAGACGAAATAGGATGTACGGCGGATTTATAGAACTGAGCTATAACGAGGAAAGTTTATAATGCATTAGAAAAAAAAAAAAATTGTAATAACTAAATTCAATAAATAAAAAAGGCACTACTACAGTGAAAGTTTTGGCACATGTAAAACTCGCATAAGTTTTTTTTTATGACAAAGTAGGCTTTTGAATTAATATTTTCTGAAATAGAATATAACCCATTAAATTTTTGTTTTTTACTCTCACCAACTAATGTTATTGATCTGCACTCTTGTGTGTCGCCACCTTCCCACAATTGTACATTGCACACGGCATGGCCTGAGAGTGTACATCGTGTAGACGGATGCCGAAACGTAATCCAGTCAGCACCACCATCCCCCTTGTAGCAAAACCCCGCAATCACAGAGCCCCTGGCATTTTTTTTTGCTGAAACCTAACAAAGTAGAACTTGTTCTTCCTCGTTTTTTTGTGGGATGCTATTTGGGCCACTTATTGTTAACTTCTGTAGGTCCAATCAAAGTAGTAGGCTGTATTACGAAAATTGCTACCAG
>JARSSU010032112.1:0-45266 GCA_029619165.1 Eurosta solidaginis | reverse complement strand
GCTTTAAAAAAAGTTCGAAGTCTTCGAAAAATTTTCCGATTTTAGAAATTTTTCGAAAACGTTTTAGAGATTGTTTAAATGATTGGGCTACAAAACTGCATACTAAAAAAGTTCAGAAAGCTTTAAAGAAAAAGTTTGAAAAATTTTAAGTTTACAAACGGCGATGTTACTAGGACATGTTTCTGAATTTCATTCATCAGCTAGCTTTTCGGGAGCTGAGCATTGAACTCGAATCTCCAACATTCATATCAGTGCAAAGGCAGATGCCTTTAGCTGCTGGGCCATATGAATATCCCAATGCTCAGCTCCCGAAAAGCTAGCTGATGAAGAAGTGAAATTCAGAAACATGTCCTAGTAACCATCGCCGTTTGTAAACTTACAACTTTTCTCTAATATCAATAACAAAAACCATTTTATATAAGCAATATGAGCAAAGCTCGCTAATTAAATACATATGAAAAAGTTTGAAATTTTTTTTCGTATCTTCGAAATTTCGAAAAGCTTGGAAGATGCATTGGAAAGCTAAAATTTTCCGCAGTTAATTAGCAAAGTTTTAGTTACATAATTTATGTTAGCTTTTTTTCTAAATTTGCGAATATAAAAAAACAAGCATGTAGTTGTCGATTTTTTTTATCAGAACTGTCGCTACTATTTTTTGTTAGCTGCTGTACATGTGTAAAAAATGCGTGTTGGGAGTTAAATTTGTAAATATTTATATACAGATACACGTATGAACAGCTATCTTACCTATGCTCGATGCTTTTAATTACTTTTATATTCGTATTTACATACAGCTATTCGTTGCATATTTACTTTGTTAAAAAATACACACAAACACATACATACGTATGTAGGGTTTTTCACGCTCACAACATATATTATTTACATAAATAATTATTACCAGCGGAAAGTGAAAAGTTGCATATTGGAAATCTGAAAAACGGACTCCCCACAATATATGGCCATTTGCGCCGAAAAAAAAATCGTTATACATTTGATATTCATGCGGAGTAAATCAATCCGTTGTGCATGCCAATATTGGTATATAATTGGATTGGTGGACTCACGTGCAATCACCCACGCACTCACACATGGATAAGCTCAGGCGGCGTTACGCATCAATGAACACTACAGATTGCATGTGTGATTAATGTATAAATATTAAGTTAAGTTAAAAGATATTTATCAATTGCATAAAAATAATAACAATAATTTAATGCATACAACCTTGACAGTATTTAGGCCGATAATATCTAATGTTGAACTTTGAAATGTTGAAATCTCAATTGTGAAAAAAAATTCTTAGATTTGCGCTTGTCATTGACCATCGTTATTTTTCCATTATAAGTAAGAAAACAATTTATTTGTTTCTTGTAAATTAAATTACAAATTCGAAATCGATCTTGCAATGCGCAGCTGAAAACCGAGCATTACTACACCATAACGAGCGCTTCTATAGCTCTGCCACTTCGTATGTATTTATACATTTTTTTTGTCGTAACGATTTCACTAATTCGATATTCATAATTCAACAAAATAAATCGTGTCTAAAAAAAATTAACAAAAAATTTAAGACTAACTTTAAAAAGTTAGTTCGAATTGCCAAATCATTTGCCATTCACTTTGCATTGCTTCAGAATTAAGGGCAGCCTTGAAGAATCCGCTTAAATAATGCTAATGCACTTTTGTTGTATGAATACTAAATAGGTAGATATGTTTTATTTGTTGTAATAAATGAGAACTACGAAACAAAACAAGCAACCTAAGCAAAAACAACATACAAACAAGTATTCATACGTTCGGGTGTAGCGAACATACATACTCAGCTGAGAGCTTGGAGACAAAATAAGGAAAATCACCACGTAGGAAAATGAACCAAAGGTGACCCTGGAATTGTTTGTATGACATGGTATCAAATGGAAGTATTAAAGAGTATTTTAAAAGGGAGTGGGCCATAGTTCTAAAGGTGGACGTCATTCGGCATATCTCCATAAAGGTGGACCAGGGTGAGTCTAGAATGTGTTTGTACGATATGGGTATCAAATCAAAGATATAATGAGGGTCTTAAACGGAGTGGCCGTTGGTTGTATATGTGAAATATATATATATATTTTGCGTTCAAAAAACCAATCCAATTACAATTTCATCCCTTTTCGTATTTGGTATAAACATTAGCATTTTTTTCATTTTTAGTAAACTTTTGATATCGAAAAAAGTGGGCGTGGTCATAGTCGGATTTCGCCCATTTTAATACCAAGATAAAGTGAGTTCAGATAAGTACAAGGATTAGTAAAATTTTTGTTCGACTTTATAGCATTAAAAGTATTCTAGACAAATTAAATGAAAAAGGGCGGAACCACGCCCATTTTGAAATTTCTTTATTTTTGTATTTTGTGCACCATATCATTACTGGAGTTGAATGTTGACATAATTTACTTATTATACTGTAAAGAACATTAAATTTTTTTTAAAATTGACTTTATTTGTTTAAAAGAGGGCGTGTTTTTCATCCGTTTTTGCAATTTTATTTAGCACACATATAGTAATAGGAGTAACGTTCCTGCCAAATTTCATCATGATATCTTCAACGATTGCCAATTACAGCTTGCAAAACTTTTAAATTACCTTCTTTAAAAGTGGGCGGTGCCATGCCCATTGTCCAAATTTTACAAATTTTCTATTCTGCGTCATAACGTCAACTCACCTACCACTTTCATCATGGCTTTTTCGTCTTTGGTAATGAATTGTCGCACTTTTTCGGTTTTTCGAAATTATCGATATCGACAAAGTGGGCGTGGTTATAGCCCGATTTCGTTCATTTAAATAGCGATCTGAGATGAGTGCCCAGAACCGACGTACCAAATTTCATCTTGATACCTCAAATTTACTCAAGTTATCGTGTTAACGGACAGACGACAGACGGACGGACGGACGGACGGACATGGCTCACAAAATTTTTTCATACCGATGATTTTGATATATGGAAGTATATATCTATCTCGATTCCTTTATACCTGTACAACCAACCGTGTATCCAATCAAAGTTAATGTACTCTGTGTGCAAAGTACACCTGCCTTTTACAAGCTAGCTTTGGGAGATTCAATTCATTGGTGAACTGATGCTCATGGAATCAGAGGAAACCGAATTACAAAAGCTTTTGGAAACATAGCCAGACAAAGGAAAAAGAAATCAACAGAGTTGTACCGTATCATCAAAGAAAACAATCTGCAGTCTTATTTGGTAACTCAGAGATTGTTTTACGTTGATACTTGTCAACAATTGTATAAGTGATAGGACGCTCTCTAATATAAATTACATATGTACGTGTATGTATGAAAAGCGACTCATTAATTGGTTCTTCTGGGCTCAGATAGAGGTGTACTGAGCTAGATCTTACATATATTACGAAATATTGCAGGTAAAAAAATCCTCAAAAAAGGACCCCACAAGTAACGCGGACCTTCATATCTTAATCCGGCCATGAACATTGTATTTCATAATTTTTAGCTTGGTCAGATTTATAATTTATTCTCATGTGCTTTATAGCTCTACATCGTTTGTTGACAAGAGAATCATATCTTAAACAGTCCCAATTGCCTATTAGACAAAACTATAAGAAAACGCACCTCAGAGTACAAAAATACATAAGAAGAAATTAGTTAGCTAAGGAGCTCCTTAAGGCAAAATTAGTGGCATATTCATATTAAAAATCTGATATCAGATAACACAGTTACATAAAAAAAATCCAAGCATAAAAAAACAGTTAAAAAAAGTTTCTCGAGACTCCTAAAATTAACTTTATATCAGGGATGGGCTTTGTAACTTATTTTTCGACCCAGTATTAGCGTAAACATCCCTGCACAAATTTTGAACACAGGTTTCAATAAAACTTTTATCGTATGGAGCAAGCCTTCAAACCACAGAGAGCGTCCAATTCTCGGCGTAGATATTAATAAAATTTTTGGGGATTTATGTCCAAACTAATTTCTAATAGAGGTCGTGTCCGACTCATGGACTCAATGGTGTACGTATTGTAACGAATTAAGGGGAATCTTAATCCTGGTTATTATGCACCTTCTGCTAACGTTCGTATCGCGTAACTGTCGAATAAATAACTCCCAATATTCAGTGTTGCAAAATGTCTTTATTTAGTCTACTTGGAAGTAGTACTTCAAACTAATGCGTGTTTAAATCAAACTTATTAGTCATTCAGCTTGCGCTGCTTTTATACTCCGTTGCCTCGTCCGCATATTTCTACTAAGGTCTAGACGTTTCGCTTTCTAGAACAGCTGTATCTACTGCTTGCTTGGTATTAGGCTATATGCGTATGTGTGGAGTAGCAACTTCGGCTTGATGACTACATGTCTGTGTGTGAGATATATCTTCACTTCGAGTGCTGGTTATGTGTGCGCATGTACACTGTTTGGCTGCTTACTGAATTTGTAACAGCATAGTGATGCAAATATTAGTCATAGTATTCATAAATGTGTGAATATTTTGCATACTTGAATATTAAAATCATCGTACCAAACAAGGCAGTGAGCAAATATAATTTATCTAGCGGGATACTTCATTCGTAACAACAAACAATGAGGTGCTGTTCTCTGCACATGGTACGCAAATAACATTAATAAGCCTATGGAGTTCTCACTGTATTACTTCTATGGGGATTTATAAACATTCACAACAACTTCGAATATTTTATGTGATTTAGGAAAATACCTGAATAGGTTTATATGTACATTCCGCGATACTCTATCCACCTTAAAACTTATTAAATATTTACATTACATATTGTTATTTTTCACAGTGATTCCTCACGTTGCACGCATGCACAGGCACGTGCATGTATACATACAAACGCGCTTACAGTAACATACATAGTAACGCATCAATTCGGCCAAATTTTCACTCAAATATAATTACAAAAAGATCCTTTACGAATTTCCGCTGAAATGTTGATTACATTCTCACTTATTTATTTGTACGAGTGCACGCGCAAAATGTACGTGCCGGCGTATCGCTCCACCTCGGTGAATAAACACTGGAAACCTACAATAAAATGATTGACTCAGCTGAGCGCTATTATATGCGTGATGGATATTATTTTTTATTAAATCAGTGCAGTAGGAACAAGAAAGAGAGTAGTCACAATCAGGTAATGGCGCTTTAACAGCCTAAGTCCAAGCCAACTGTTCCTGTTTCGCGATAACTGGACGCTAATTAGGACCACCAAGGGAGGTCAAGTCTTTCTTCGCCTGTCCCTCCTACACGCTGTGGAGGTCTCTCTACTGCCTCTGCTACCAAACTGCGGTATCGACTGAAATATTTCTTGGCAGATCGTATTTCTCTGAAACACTCCAAGCGGCATCTCATCTTCTCTCAACACCGTTCATGATATCTAGCCATACATCAGCACAGGTATGATGAGCGACTTTTGAGCGTGATTTTTCTTCCAGAGAGGACTGTACTCATCAATTGCCTACTAAATCCGAAGTAGCACTTGTTGGCAAGAGTTATTCTCTGTTTGATTTCGAAATCCTTCACAGTATCGAATTTATATCTGGCAACAGTAACGTGGCTGCTAAGTGAAAAGGCACTAAAATATTTTTCATATATTACTGAACAAAATTCGAAGCGATTTCATTAAATGAAATGCAGCTTATCTTTGTTCAATTAGGCATTCAGAGGACTATGCAATCCAACAAATTTTTTCACTCAAACTTCTAGAAAACGTAACATGACCGAATGTTTACAAAGATTTTCCTACAGTGCGCATTCATGTGAAAATAGTATTTCTGAATTTCCTTCCTCATTATTATGCATTGATTAACGATATCATTAAGTACCCTCATGTGATTCATGCTGTTCCTTTATAAGTTGAAAACTATAGACAAAAGTTGTATGATAATATTACCTAAGGTTCAATTGAATCTTAGCCAAGATAATACATTGTATCTTTGAGTACTTTCAAATTAGTCCAAATTATAAAAAAGTTGACAAAATTGTAAACAACGGGCATTAGCAAGAACATGGCGACGGCTGTTTCGAGTATGACCTGAAATATCTTCAACACAACACAACATCTTACAACAACAACGTGGCTTTGGTCGAGACTGTTTGTAAAACAATCCATCATCTTCTATTCCCTGCTTGCAAAGTATTAAATTAGCGCGATGTGTTATAAAGAATAAAAACTAAGCGAATTGTGACAGATCCCGATGTAAAGGTGCCAAAAAGATTTAGAACTTTCTGACAGTTTGATAAGTAATTTTCCACTGGCAGCATTAACAAAATACTTTGAGAAATGATGTATAAATGAACTGATTGACCTATCAAACTGTGTAATAAAAAATTCCTAAAATGCTTAATAATATCCGAGAGAAAGCAGAATAAAGTCAAAATTGACAAGTGTCAAAAATGACAAATAAAAATCCAGCAACAACAAATTGTAGCCACATGCGAAAATGGTTGGAAATCAGAGTGGAACTAGGAGTTCAGCAAACCAACGAACCACCACGTGGATGGTCAAATAATTGACATCGCAAGACAAAAAAACGATCTGATAATGCCAAAACTGACAAGCAAGAATTCAACCTCCACAAATTGTTGCAACCTGCGAAACTTACTGGCCATCAGAGTGCATCTAGGATTTCAGCAAAACCAACGAATCGCCTAGTCGATGGTCAAATGGTTGACACCGCAGGACAAAAATGCTCTTATGAATTAAGGTTAATAATGCCCTTCTTTCCCTTCTTGTGAATTTTGTTACAAATATACAAAAATGTGTTTTAAATAAAAATTGTAGAAAGCAAAAGATACTTTGATTTTTCGTTTTATTACCTTGCACGCCAACGTAAGCAACTATATTATAGCGTTCGATATCCTTTACAGACTTCAAAGCTCTTTTATACAAAAAATTGCCATAATTAATGCTTCAGCTATTCAATTATAGCATGTGGTATCTACAGTGTCGTAAACAACACAGAAATAAATATATGGTGCATTCCACAATACACACACACAAACAGCAGCAAACACGATAATAACTGTGATGGATTTTATACAATTTGGTCAGTTAAATTCCTCTTTTTAATTTGCGATAGTTTAAGAAAAAACGTCAATGAAGTTTATAAACGGAACTTAGCAAACAAGTCTTAAAAACATTTTCGAATAATTTCGAAAATTCGAGAAAACTTTACGAAAATGTCAAACTTTTTATGAATTTTTTTCAGTATGCAGCTTTATAGCGCAATCAATTGTATTCCAAAAAAAAATTACAAGTTTAAGGTTTCTGCAAATTTGTATTGATTTTTGAAATTTTTTTTGCGAAGGGGTTTTTAGATTTCCTCCATACAAAAACGTATGCTGGCCTTCGGAAAAAATGTGTCATAAATCAATCGAAATTTTGAAAAACCTATAACTTGTACTTTACTAGACTAAAATTGATTCGGCTACAAAACTGCATGCTAAAGTAAGTTCAAAAAACTCTAAATAAAAAGTTCGAAATTTATGTATAATTTTCGAATTTTTTCGAAAATTCTTTTTTGGATGTTGCATCGTTTTACTTACGAAATCCATGGCTTTTTTTACTTAAATTATCGAAAATAAATAAAGGAGTCGATTGGTGACATTTTATGAAAATCGCCAATGCTACTTTCCTATTCGCATGTAGCATGGAATTCCCCATATAAAGTTTCAGAAGTACATTCCATATCCTATATTAAAATACCTTTAATCTGCTTTAACTATAGTCCACGCGAACGCTTATAAATGCTTAATAAAGACTATAAAAGAAATTCAAGGGGAAATTGCATTTTCCCAATAAAATATTTACAAACTTATAAGCGGAATTTCCAGCGTAAAGCATGTAAAAATGCGTTAATCAATTAATTTGCTCATATTAAATTTTGTTGTTGTTTGTCTCTTTACGCTATTTTTGTATATGTTTTATTATTTCGCAAGTTATTTCCACATCTTTACATTATGTTAATTGAATATGATGTGTATGAGAATCAGAGTTGGTTGAACGTTTGTTTCGTTGCTTGGCAATGTTGAAAATTTTTCATTTTGTATTAAAGAGTTTAATTATTAAATCAAAAAGTTGGATGGTTGAATCGAGTATATGACACTAAGTAAGTGTGGACTATCTATACATGTTTGGTTAAAAGACACTAAAGGTATTAAAAATAACCTGAAATAGCAATTAACTCACCATCTATTACTGAAATCGAGCTTGATTAAGAATATTCTTTGAAATTAACTTGGATAGAATCGAGAAATGCAGAGCAAAGCGCTATTGCTTTGCTGTTAGACCAGTTGCGGAGGTCAAGGCCCTTTGAAAGGTTTTGAAAACTATTTGACCACTCAAGAGGTTGCGCAATCAGTTGCTCCATACCTTTTTCAAGTCTGCTTGACATTTAATTTTGATTACGATCTGTTTATACGACCATTGTCAACGTATAATTTTAATTTGTCACTTTTGACATTTGTCACTTTTGACATTTGTCAATTCTGACATTTTAAGTGTTTTCATTTTTATTACAAACTTGACCAAAGCCAAACCCCACTCCTGGAAGTTTTCTCCCTTTGAAAAGATTTACAAGGTTTAATCGAAACTGCTGTGGCCCTGTCCGCCCTGATGTCGAGTTGTTTAAAGTTTGTCCCAAACATTCAATATAATGAAAATTTAGTTTGACTAATACCAAAATTTACAAACTTTAATCTGAAAAATGTCAAAAATGGTAAATGTAGACATGAAAAATGTCCAAAATGACAAATGTCGAAAGTGAAAAATTTCAAAATTTGCATAACTCAAAAGTGACACATAAGAGTCAAACGTTAAACACTTACACGTATTTTTTAGCAACGGAAAAGTGAAAATTTATGCAGTTTAATTTTCCATAACTTTTTCAGTTAGTGCAAATTTTTATTTGTAATTTGCTTTAAGTTTAAAACCAACAATTTCGTACAACGTATCACAATTGGGGAAAGCTTCAGTTTTTTTCAAGTGACCCTCAACAGCAGCACAAGGTATGCGAACACTTATTACCTGTCTAACGGTACTTTGCCAACTAGGAGTGCTCTAAATTCAGGAATCTTGCACCTCTTGCTTGGGTTGAGAGCTAACCGAAACTATTTAAACCGTTAAGTCACGCCACCTAGGCACTCCTCTAAAACATTTCTTAGTGTATTTAGAAATTGTAGCCCGGAAAGAATCGCCAGTTCATCAGCGTAAGCCACCACTCGGCCGCCCCTACCTTCAAAGTACTGAAGCAAGTCCTGACACAGCCATCCGAAACGGCATTGGTGAGCTGGTTATCAGGAAGAAAAGCTTTCATCCGAGCCGTGCAGCTAGTTTTATTGGTGAATATTTTTACTCGGCGGGTCTCAAGCATACAATTCGGGATTTGGATTTTAGTCGGCTCTTACGATAAGCATACCTACCGATCTATCTAACATCGGGATATACAAGCTCCTACCCCTGGCACACGAATAAGCCACCTATAAAAAAATTGTAAAATAAAAATTATCTGTGCCATTATCCCACAACGCGATTGTAAGAGCTGCATTATAAAATAATATGCTTATTTACGAAAACCAATTGCATTAACTGCAACTTAAACCTATTAAATCCGTATATTTATTGTAACTTTTAAGTAGTTTTAATTAAAATTATAATTTCAATTGCAATTGCGAAAGACTTTAGCATAACCATCAAAAAATGTTTGCATGCTATTTATTTACACTGTTTGTAAGCAATGTGTGCTCGTGTGTTGTGTATGTGTGTGTGAGTGGATTTACCCAATGAACACAAGCAAAAAAGTTTAAAATTTCCTGAAAAAATAAAGTGTTAAGAACTAAATTTATATATTTTGAAACTAACGTGCTTTTCTTTTCTGGAAAAAATGCTACCTGCTAATGCTAATGCTGTGTTGGTGAAAACTAAGACGTCAAACGAAGCTATCTGAAGGAATGCCATTTTCGTTTTCACCAACATTGAGTGATCAAACCCCAGTTAAATCCATAATTGTGAACATTTTGTAGAACGAATCGTTAAAATCGTTTGTGAATGTACAAGAACCAACAAGACAGCTGATTTTTGTTTACACTTTAACTAAGTACTTAACTGACCGTCGATGCACCAGTTAGCATGGAGAAAACGAGATTTTAATTAACTTACAGATACGCGACCAACTGAAAATGGCCCTAATAATGCTATCAACTAAGTCAATCTATTTAAAAACTAACCTTCAAGATTTGAGAATTTCTGTTTGTATTCTAGTGCGCTCAAAATTTTAGTCAAAAAATGCTTACTGTGTACAAACACAGTATATTTATCTCAATAGTGCAGCTATTAACAGAGTGCAGTTTTAGTAAAATAGTTTTTGTAATAAAATGTATGCACTTACATACAAATTTTGTTGTTTATAGGAAAGCGCGTAGCTGTTTTAGCCACTTTAATTGCTGGCGTTTTGTTATTGTTGCTATAACTGTCAATTAAACTCATCGCTTGTTCGGATATATAGCCACACTTTTAAGTATCAGGCTTTCGCGCTGTCTAGCTGCACAGATATATAGACAAACATACGCCCACACATGCACATTAGGAACGTTACGGATCTACGGTTCTGATTCCGAAACATAGGAGCTGTCGATTGACTAAGAGCTCGTATTCCCATTTCGCTTCCAAATGTATGAAAATCAGAGTTTAACGGAAGTCGCTGAAATTGCGCGTGTGTAGCAGACTACCTTGATTACTTGTAATGATTGTACATGCATATTGAAACGGGTTTCTGTCATTCCTTGTCCAATTTATTTGAAGATAAATCAGTCCAGCATTAAGAGCACTGAGCCATCTTCAGGGTCCTTTTTGACTTTTCGCAAAGTTCTCCTCTTTAACTGTCAGCATTTGAAATAGCTGGCAAATTTGTTATAATTTCTAATGAGTGCTTAAAATTGCCTTCATAAGGGTCGGTTTTTATAGAATGCAAAATAGCCTTGAGGATAGACTTATGCAACGGCTAACTATCCGGAAAAGTATTCGCATCGCCTCTTCATTCGCTTTGCAAGCGTTAACACTCGCCATAGACATCGATTCAAGAAGCATATTCCGACTTAGGATTTCACTTCCCGTGCCAATAAAGCAAATTTGTTACATCCGATTTCGATTCCCATTTCCAATAAAATCACTTCCGTCACATCCCCAATGTACATACTCCACGAGCGCACTCTCTTTTTGTCTACACTACATATATTCGCTTTTACCACAATCCACAATGCAAATCCAAATTAATTAATTTTGTGCTATTTCGTAATTCAATGAGCTTTTTGGTGAAGTTTATTGTCGTTGTTCTTGTTCTTCACTAAATACATATGCACATATTTAGACATTCAACAAATCAATGAATGAATGTACATAACACTTTCCTTCTAAACAATTCATTGTGAACGTTACTAACCTGCAATGGAAAACTATGTAAACTGTGGCCTACCTTCAATGTAGACATGCAAAAATGCCATTAAAATTTTGTCGGTTGACCAATTAAAAGGTTTGGCTTTGAGAGAGAGAGATAGAATGAGTGACTTAAATATGCATGATTTATAAGTGTTAGATAGTACCCTATGAAACCCCAACGTAGGCAACTTAACCAGAAATAAATATTATCGGGATATCTGAGAAAGAGCAATGCCGGCCTTTTATCGGTAACAACCGATAACGAAAAGTTATTGCTGGGATGCAAGGGGTTGATAAGCCTACCCAAGGGAATCCTGTAGCAAAATATGAGTGTCTCATACCAACATTTAACAGCCGGGATCTCTCGACACCAAGTTCCTCATGAAGCTAGAGGCTGAGAGGGAGATGGGATAGCCTAGAAAGTTCGCGAGATGGATGGGCTTGTACCTTAATGGTGCTCGCTACCGGCACATACCAGATATTTACCCGGCGAAGGACCATCAATATCGGTAACACTACTCAAAATCTTCGCAACAACAACAACGGCAACAACAACAACAACAACAAATTTTATTGCTTAACCTTTAACTTATTTTACAAAGCGAAATTACTGTCGAGTCATCGGTTTGTTATCGGCTTGGTATCGCCGCGTTATCTGGTTCTTATTGGTTACTCATCTTTTCTGTACCCTGTCAATAAAAATGTGTTTTCGATATTATATTGAAGTTGTTTAAGTATCTGTTTCATAATAAACCGATGAGTCATCGGTAATAAATCAATGACACGAGGATAATAATTCCGTAACGAAAAGAAATCGTTAAATTTTCGGTACAAAATCGATAACTTTTTGTTAAAAAATCAATAAATTTTCGAAAACACAACGATAACAAATTAGTAAGACCCCGATAGCTAATCGATATCAAATCCTAAACTTTTTGATAACATATCGATAGTATTTAGATAAAAGGCGATAACTTTTCGATGAAAAATCGACAACATTTATATAACTAATCTATAACTAATTGATAAAAAATCAATATTTGATAAAAAATCGATGAGTTTTCGAAAACAAATCGATAACACGTCAATTACAGATTGGTAGCACTCCGATAGCAAATCAATAACTTTTCGATAAGTCGATAACTTTTTGATACCACATCGATAATTTTTCGATGAGCAATCGATACATTTTGATAACTTGTTGGAAACTTTTCGCTAACAAACCGAAAATCCGCATATAAAAAGCGATTACTGATCGATAATATTTGCTATCGACAGCCAATTTATAACACTTCGAAAGCTCGTATTTACATCGTCGATAACACAACTATGTATGTATAAACAACTCTTTTTTTTCTTTTCTTTTCCTTTACTAATACCAACTCCATATCGTACATTGTTCCAACTTTTGTTACTGTGAAGAACTACAATTACGCTTACAAACTAGATTTCCCCATGCCGTGACCAAAAATGTTTACACATCAATCAAAATAAGAAAAGGTGCCAACTACACTCTCATATACTTGATTTTATTTCAAAGCCCACTGGTCCTTGCGTGCGTTGAAAAGCTAAATCAACTAGGAACACACAACGAACCACTATTGGCCTGGGATTCCTGGCCACAGGGGAGTTGAGGGAAATAAGCAGGCGGACAGCCTGGCCAGAGAGGCAGCAACGACACGACCCATTGGCCCCGAGCCGTTCCTGCCAGTAGGTTCGCAAGAAATTAGGTAGCATCTATTAGTAGAAGAGAGGGAAAAGAGGGAAGAACACTGGCGCAATATGCCAGGCCTGAGGCAATCTAAGTTACTGTTAGGGGGTTACAGCACAACTCGATATAGGGCATTAATAGGCCTCTCGAAAGATAACCTAATGATCCTAACAGCTATTCTTACATGCAGAAGCTGGGCATAATATCGAACAACACATGCCGATTTTGTGATCGATCAGCGGAGACGGCGAACCATATCCTCCTGGAGTGTGTTGCAATCTCAAGGCGCAGAGCTAAGTTTATGCGCTCACCATGGCCAGAGCATTCTCACATCAAATCCCTCAAGCCAGGTGAACTGCTAGGGTTCATCAGAGATGTCGGCTTGGATGAGGAGCTGTGAAGGAGCTGAGGGCACAATAGACCAATGGTCGCAGTGCGATTCTCAATTAATTATATATCTATCTATCTACTTTCTTTTTATTTCTCACTTCCTTAAGGGTTTAAGGTTAATAATTTCGGATCTGTGGAATAAATCCGAGAGCTATTATTCGAAGTAACTCACACTTATATGTTTCGGAGCACCGATCTATTGCCACTCAAAGATTTGAAGGTGATTTGAAGTCTATTTCATTTTCAACAAAGAGGTTAGAAGAAACCATTCGTTTTCAGTTGATCATTCCACCGAAGTTTACTTCGACTTTTCGAACTTTGCGGTATTAAGATTTTGATTGCTTCCTACAACAAAAATTATTCAATACGCAAACCAAACATTTCAAACATTAACCTTAAAAATTCGCTCTATTCCAGTCGTATAGAGTTTTTATAAATTTATTTATAAATTTCATATTTTTGTGTTACTAATAGCATCGGCTATAAAAGTTTTTTGATTACCAGTTGTTGTTGTTTAGTTTTGCAATATTAGCGTGCAAGCATGCAATTGAAATTGTAATGTATTTTTAATTTTATAACATAAACTACTAATATAAACTGCATACCAAAAGCGGCGGCAAATAAGTTACCAGCACGGATATGAGAGAGTTAGTCATTAGATGGACGGATGAATGTTGAATATTTAGTATGTGCTATAAAGTATTTAGTGAAAGCGATTTGAATTTAATTACCATAAAACTGAAGGAAAAGTTATTTGTGCACCTAAGCAGTTATGCATGATTGAAAATGTTCATAGAAATGATTGATTAAAATGCTTTAGATGCAGACATAGACGTAATTGTTAGGAAGTGCAGTGATGCGGACAATGAAAGCAGCATGTAACTTTAAGAGTTTTTATTTATTTATTTTATTTATTTGTTTGTTAAAGTCAATACAGACACAAAGCGGTCGACTACTGGATATAAGATACAATACATATAACAAGGAAAGAAAACATAAGCGTAAAAAACCAAATTTAAAGTAAAAACTTAAATAATAAACAATCAAATTAATTAAGTTAAATTTTAATTAATTCATAAATCAAAAATAAAAATTTGTTAAAATTAATATTGAAATAAAATTGACATCTTATTTAAAAATCTTTAAAATATCACGCCAGACGTGAGAGTATTTCCTTACGGATAGCGGCAATCGAATACTCAAAACTAATGCAGTTGTACAGTTCGTTATAGCGCGAGCACCAATTGCAAAGAGGGCTATATTTGGCAAAATTACGCCGTAGAATGGGTAAATGAAAGAGTACATAGTGTCTTATAGTTCTCGCAGGAACAGAAAAATTCAGTCTGCTTACAAGGTCAGTGGAGTCTATCTCACCGATAATCAGTTTATGAAGGAACATTACCCCGAGTAATGTTCTACTATTCTCTAAAGTTGGCAAACTAATGAGAAGAAGTCTATTTCTATAAGGTGGAAGATGTTGAATTGATTCCCAGTTAAAGACCGCGTAAAGCGAAGATTAGAAACTGCTTCTGTACCGATTCAATCCGATCTATATGATTTTTATACCCCGGGAACCAAATACAGGAACAATACTCAAGTATTGGGCGAACCAAAGATGTGTAAAGGGTCTTGGTTAAATAAGGATCATCAAATTCTTTAGCCCATCTTTTAATAAATCCGAGTACACCCGATGCCTTGTTTACAATAGATGAAATATGCATGTTAAAGCTCAATTTCGCATCAAAAAGAACACCTAGGTCACATACTACAGATATACGCTCCAAGGGATCACCATCTAGCATATAGGATTTTAAAACTGGGTTGACTCTGTGAAATGTCATTAGTTTACATTTGCAGCAGTTCAAAACTAGTAGATTTACTATACACCATAATTGAAATGAGTCCAAATCGGCCTGAAGTAAATCCAAACGGGAAGAGTCAGAAGGCAAGTATGTATAGCATAGTTTAACATCATCTGCATACATTAGAACACGGGAATACGAGATAACCATTGGTAAGTCATTTATAAAGAGGGTAAAAAGTAATGGACCCAGATGGCTACCCTGAGGCACACCAGAAGTTACTTCTATCGACTCTGAGAGACTGTTTTTGAACATAACTCGCTGAGTTCTATTTAAGAGGTAGCTGCGAAGCCAAAGTAATAAATTCATCGAAAAACCCAGTAAGTCAAGTTTATGAGTTAAAAGCCCATGATTAACAGAATCAAATGCTTTGCTGAAGTCGGTATAAATAACATCGGTTTGCTTATTGGATAAAAATCCATCCATGACTAGAGAGGTGAACTCAAACAAGTTGGTTGTGGTTGATCTTCTACACACAAAACCATCTTGGCTGGGTGATAATAAAGAAGTACATACATATTGAATTTGGCAGGTGATGATCTTTTCAAACATTTTATGAATAGCCGAATGTTTAGCTATGCCCCTGTAGTTCTCGATATTGGAGCTACTACCTTTACTTATGTAAGGGAATAATAAATGATTGCTTCCAAATTGAAGGGAATACAGAAGATTCAAGAGATAGCGTAAATAATTTAAGGATCGGCTTAGATAAGTTGACAGCGCAAAACTTTAGAACACAACTAGGAACACCATCTGGACCCGGATAGGTAATTGGTTTCAACTCCAAAAGACTCTTCAGAACAGTATCTATATCTATGACAGGAACCAGAATACAATTAGAACTTTCTAAGGTGTAAGGATAGAGATCCGATTGAAAATGTTGAGATGAATAGGTCGACTTTTGAAGATAATATATACGAAAGAATTTAAGTTTAATTGAACTATGCTTTTATATTTCACACAATTGTAGTTCTTTTTTAATTATTTAACCAAAGACAAACTGCTTATTTATGTATGTATATGAAATGCTGTGGTAAATAAATTCTAATTAATTTAGTGCTAATAGACTAAAGTGGTTATGTCAGAATTTTTTGTTCTAAAGCAAGAAAATGTCTGATAAATTCCACACTTGTATTTTAATACAGTATGCATTATAATAGTTTAAATTATTTAATTATCAATAATAAATTACAATACAAATTGAAAGCTTTTCAATTTGCTTGCACGTGACAGGTGAAATCATGTAAGAAATCGATTGTAGACCGCAATTAAAAATGTGTAAAGCAATCTGTAAATAAATTTATATAAGGAGAGTTCAGGCTTTTGTGCAAATCGTCTAGCATCATTGTATTTGCGAACTGGTGTAGAATTTTTACAAAAAATACCAACAAATTACAGGGCTGAGCATTTGGTATGTCAAGGCTAATACGCAACCTCAAGAAACATATTGTAACGAATTTAGTGCAATTCCTCTTATTTGCAACCTTCTACTAACGTTCGAATCACTAAACTGTTGAATAAATAACTCCACTATTCAATAATGCAAAATGGCTTTTATTAAAGTACTTCACAATAACACTTATATTTCGCAACTGATAGCTTGCTTAAATCAAACTGATTGTCGTGCCTCCACTGCCGCTGATTTTATAATGTGCGGTTTCCTCGTTGACATATTTCTAGGCGATTCTATTTCCAGAACTTACTAGTTAGTTATCAGCTATAAAACTACTCAGCTGTAACTACAGATGCACGATTTTATAGCTTCTCTCATTGCATACTTTCGGGAGTATCTCAGATATATGCATGTGGTTGTGCGTTGCTTCTCCGCTTCGTGTACGTACATATGTATGTGTAGACATAATGATTGATTCGTTTATGTAGATACAAGTGACTGTCTGCTTTACTGTTGTTGTGAATTCATTTACTTAGCATCAGATTAGTGATGAGAATATCACTTAGTGTCACTAATATTCGTCACAATATTTTATTTGTTCAACGTTGAATAGCAAATCAGCAAACTGTCAAGTTTAAAAATGAAAACAGTTGTTCACAATTATATTTGCTTTTGCAACATTTTCAATATAAAATGCACAAAACCCTGAGTTGCCTTATAATAAAAAACTAGACGGAATAAATAAACTAGCTTCGCAGGGATATATACAACGCTATTGAATAATACCAATTTGTGTACGTATGCGTGTGTATTAAAGCTCGTGATATTCGACGAATCGAATATTCGAACTATTCGAATGCTCTTAAAGTCGAATAATCGTAAATCGTTGATTATTCGACCAATTGCTCGTTGCTTACTTTTAGAAAGCAGCTGCAGATAAAGTAGTGTTATATTGTTGTTGTTGTTGTAACGATAAGGACACTCCCCGAAGGCCGTGGGGAGTGTTATCGATGTTGATAGGCTCTTGGCGGATGCAGATCCGGTACGTTTCGCCACGGGTAGATGAGGTGACCAGTTGGATTGGAGAAGCTATAAATTGCGCCGGCAACCCTTGAAAGGGTTGCTTGGTACTTTTCCTCTGATTGTCACTTAAGTTTGCATAAACACATATGTCTTCTTTTTGCGAAGTGGCTATGATAATTTGGATTAGAAACAAGAGACACAGAGATGAGACCTTCTAGAATGGGATCCCACATATTCTAACATTTAGCTCTTTACGGCGACAAGATTGATTTTAAAAGGATAGAATGTGTTCACCTGGACAGCTTATGTTTTTAAAATAACTAGAGCTCGTCCGGAGTTGAGGTTAAAACGCAACAGAGGCAACTTTATGAGAAACAATAATTGCGCGCTATTTGAGAAGAGCTTCATCGGCTTCTTATCGAGGAAGAAACTATCGTCGAGTTATAGCCTTGTTATGGGCTTGTTATCAATGAGTTACAGATATTTTATGTATTTTATACTGAAGTTTTGTCGATGATAACTTTTCGATAACAAAACAATAACACGGCGGTAGAAAATCGACAATTCCCAAAAAAATAGATAACTCTGTCTTTTCGATAAAAACTAGATACTTTTTCGATAAAAAATCGATAACATTTCGAAAAGCAAGCCGATGACTGCGATAAAAAATCCTTAACACGCCGATAAGAAATCGATATTTATTCGAATACAAATCGATAACTTTCCTAAGGTAAATGTAAAGATCATACTTCGTCGCTTAGAAACGACGATATCAAGTATGCCATACTTCGCTAACAAGTCGATAGCTCGTCTATACCTCGTTGATAACACACCAATATATCGTCGATAAGAAATGAATAACACGCCAATATCTCGCTAACCGATAGCTCATCGATAACAAACCGTAAGCACTTCGATAACAAATTGATAACATGCCGTCCGGTTTCGGTTGCGGTTCCGGTTTTGACTTCTTATATTTCGTTTCATCTCTCCTCCTTTTATTCCCTTCTTCTCTTTTCCTTTTCTTATCTTCGCAGCCGGAGCGATAATTATAAGCATCGTTATTATAGTCCACATCCTTATCGTTATTTTTATTATACTGCTCTTTTTTCGTTCTCTTCTTCTGTTTCATTTTCTTCACATATAAAAGAAGATTTTACTTACTCCTTTATATATCAACGATTTGTTTTTCTGTCTTCGTTAGTTTGCATTACTTGATTTGCTCTCTGATTTCGCTCAAAATCTACCACGTACATTCATCCTACATTACATTTTAGTGTACTGACTACACTTACGTTTACATTCTAGATTTCCCCATACCGTAACTAAAGACGATTACACATCAAAAGGATTTCTTCACAATTTTAGTGCAAACGACGCATTGTCAGTAAAAATACATAACAATCGATTATAAAATATATAAATCTATCGTACACTATATACATATTTAAAACATAGACTATTCAGGGTTGTTGTTGGAAACCCATCGATGTCGGAAACAGAATTGTTACCAAAGAAATTTTAAAATCTATTAGTTTCAATTTCGAATCCAACACTTATCGGATCACCATATCAATCCCGAATAATTTAGTAGTATGTATTTATAGTTACACTGAGTTCATAGATATGTTATAAAATATTGTAGTAGTTTTAGTAGTTCAATATTTTAAAAGTTTTTTTTTGCTCTTACCTCCAACACTTGAACCATTCTGTTGTGAGTACAAATTTTGTTGTTGCGTAGTTTGTGGTTGTGGCGGATACAATTGGGGTGGTCCCTGTGGTGGCGGTGGTCCAGCACGTGTCGCTCCTGGTGGCACTAACACAGGTGCCGGACTAACAAGGCGCATTGGTGTACCTGTACGTGGTCCCATAACGAGAGAACCGCTTTGATCGAAAAATGCCGGTATGACCTATGTGCACCAAGTATGACGAAATGACGCGTAGAAATATTTGCATAAAATTACATTTTTTTCGATTTTGTACAAAACAGCAAAGATGAGACGATGTTTTGATATTTTTCGATGATTGATTGTGCAATCAATTGTACAATTTTTTGTTGGATAATTTTTACAAGGTTAGCGAGCATTATTTTCATTTAGCATATAATATTTTTGTTTTTTATTTGAAATTTTTGTTTATTTTTTGTATGTAGGTGGTTGGTTATGCATTTATTAGAAAATAGAAGAAAAAATATATATACCAATTTAATTAAAATCATATTATGTACAGTATTAATAAATATTATGGAATTTAGTATTGTTAAGTTTTTTTATGTTTAATTTTGTGAAATTTTACATGAAAAAGTACATTTGAACTTTTTTTCACAAAATAAATACAGTGCAAAGTTGCAGAATTTTTTTATATTTTTTTTACAGATTAATTATACAATAACAAATGTACATTGTAAAATTACACAAATTTATATAACAGCGCTCTTTCATAGATTTTACAGCATTTTTGTTAATATATCAAAATATTAATTTAAAAACAAATTTTTTTTTACAAATTCGCCAAAATTTTTCTAGTAGATATACAATTTTTTTTTATAGTTTTTCTCTCACTCACCTGATACGATTGATTCTCAGCACCCTGTTGCGATGGCGTCAACGGCCGTCGCGGCTGTGTACCCTGTTGTGGTATTAAATTGCTCGGATACATGCCCCATTGCACACCATAATATTGTGGCATTTGTGCTGCTATCAATCCCATATAGGGTGCCGCATCTTGTCCCGGATTAATCACGTAGGGTGCGGCTTGCTGTGCAGCATAGGCGGCATTTTGTTGTGCTGCAAGAAATTGTTGTGAGGCCGCCATTTGTGCCATTTGTTGTGATTGCATTGTGCCATTTGGTGCGCCAGGTGCCGCTGCCGATGTGGCAACTGCAGCAGCGGCGGCGGCGGCAGCATTTGAGGCAGCTAGTCCGGGATTCTGTGAGCGGAAGAGTTGCTGTAAATAGCAAAACAAGAGTTTAAGTATTAATTATATGGTACATTTTTTTTATATTTTTTTTTCTTATCAAAAATGTTGTAAGCACTTGCTGAATTTTTGTAAGCTTCTTAAGATTAGAGATGACGTGGCCTGTTTTGAAAGAATTATTGTAGTGCTTACAAAACTTTTTACTTTTACAAGTTTTAAGCGTTTTTTAAGTCTTTAGTATAATGGTTTTTTATAAAAATCGTAATACTTTGTTTACACTCAACAAGCCTGACGCTTTCGAAAATAATAGTTACTTATTTCCTTATATACAGATGGTTTAGCAACAAAATTTTTGTTTGCTAAAGCTTGTTTGGAATCTAACTTTTGGGTTTGAAAAGAATTAGCAAATCTTACAAATAATTTTAGTTATAGCAATTGGAATTATTTTAAGCAGTTAATATTTAAGATTTTGTTCTTGGAAGGTGCAAAACCTTTCACAATTCGAGGAAACTCAACTTTCGCAATAATTGCATATGATTTTCTGAAAAATTTACAGTTTTTTTTAACAACAATGTTGTAAGCACATACAGAATATTGTAAGCCTATGATATTCTAAATTATAGGGACTGGTTTGAAAATAGTATTGTAGGGCTTACAAAAAATGTTAACTGTTATAAATTTTGTACGTATTTTAATCGTTTGTATTATGTTGTTTTGTACTAAGAAATTGGAATAGCTTTTTCCGCCTGTTATTCATGGTTTCAATAATAAAATAATATTTTTAGTATATTCATAACCATTTTCATTAAAATTATTGTAAGAACTTTCTGAAAATTGCAAACATCTTGGAATTTTAAATTGTGGTGCCTAGTTTAAATAAATATAGTAGGGCTTACAAAAAATTTTAATAATTACAACTTTTTTTGAGTTTCTAAATTATCATTTGGTTGAATTCTAAATAATTTTAGTCGTCGAAACTGGAAAACTCCTCCAGAAAAAATATTTTTAGAATTGTTTGTACTCTATTTTCGGAACGAATAAGAACAGCCAAATAGTATACAAAAGTGCATTCGTACTGCATATACAAGCAGTTTTGCCAACAAGATATATGAGCAAAATACATAACACTCCTTCCGTTATGCACGTAACATTAATAAAACGCATGAAATTACTCTGAATTATTGATGATTACAAAATCGAAAACAAAAGAAAAAATGTATAAATGAAAATAAGAAATAACCATAAGAAATAAAAATATAAAACATTCATGCAACGTGCACGCACACAATCGAACCACATACCCTGTTGGAATATTCTGACTAGTAACAACTAGAAAAAAATTTAACAGAAAAGTTGCAAACGTTCGCCTTAAACCTTTTTATAATTTTATTATTTGGCATTCGATTTTTATCAATCAATGTCATTTTATTAGTCTAAAGACCATTGCAACTCCATCTCGAGCTCACAGTTTCGTCTGCTAAGCGATACAACCAATAACACAGTGCTACAGTGATTTTGCACTTTGCAAGTGACCTAGTGTACGTTGTAGGCCTTGACGAGTACATCATGATAATGCGTTTCAAAATTGTCTAACACCCCCAAATTTTGCAAATTATTGTCTAAAAACCTTTTTTCGCCTACTACGAAACGTATGCGACAGCGAAGAAAATTTTACACTCCATAGATTATGATAAGCATCAATGGCCAATTGTTTGCGATTTGAAAGTTCTGACAATTCTTTTCGGAATGCAAGGAGGATTTACAAAATATCCTTGTTATCTGTGCGAATGGGACAGTCGAGGAAAAGATAATTTCAAAATCAGTGAATGGCCGTGTAGGAAAACACTCGAAATAGAGAAAAAAAAACGCCGTTAACACTCCACGACTTGACAAAACAGCGAGGCTTTTTTGCACTTGAAAGCCGTGTTTCCACTAAGTGACGCATAAATCAAGAAAAGTATGAAAATATTTTCAATTTATACATGTGATTCACAGAAACTAACAGAGTACAGACCATTGATAGAATTTTTTTTATTAATTTTCTTGTTTATAATAAGCGTCGTAACTTAAACATTTATCAACCGATTTTGATAAACCATGACTTCTTTCTCTGGATAAATAGTTCGTTGAGAATGAATATAAAAAAATTTTTTTTTATGATACGTTACATAAAAAAGACGTCAAACTGTGAAAAACGGGGAAAAAATGGTAAATCTTAGATAACTTTTGGAAAATGTCCCAATTTTTTTTATAAAGTATAAACAGATATATATCACCTTAAAGCTTGAATCTTCTTCTTTCTAAAACCGTCAGGCGATCAAAATCGGTTAAAATATGACGTTATGATTGTTAGAGTGCGCGCAGTAGGCGAAAAACGGTTTTTCGACAATAACTTAAAAATTTGGGGGTGTTAGACAATTCTGAAATACATTATCATGATGTACTCGTCAAGGCCTACAACGTACACTAGGTTACTTGAAAAGTGTTTTGATTTTTTTTTGTAGCACTGTGTAATATATACCAACCCTTAAAGAAATTGTCATCTAACTAAATAAAATACAAAGTTTCACATAAATATAGAGTCTCATACAAATACAAAGTTGCATAGAAGAACAAAGTTTTTTACAATTACAAAATTTCAAAAAAGTACGAAGTTTCATATAAGTACAAAGTTTCATTTAAGTACAAAGTTTCATATAAGTACTAAGTTTCATACAAATACAAAGTTTCATACAAGTACAAAGTTTCACATTAACATAAAATATATTTTTCAACATAAACAATTTCATATAAATATAAAGTTTCACATTAGTCCAAAGTTGCATACAAGTATCCCCAGCTTTCTAAATCTGACTAAAACTAGCCAGTGGAGTTTCACAATCTCAATGGGAATCCTCTTCTGGTTTGCAAGACTCTGCTCACTCAAAGAGATCTGAATATCGTTATGCACTGGCATCGAATGAAGTCCAGCCAAGATAAGGATGCTGTAGTGCCTATTATTCAACGGGATCATTCTCTGCATGTTTTACAGATTTTGATCTCACTACAGTCTGATCTTGTACCTTCTTGTGAAGAATTTAGATCAGTTTGGCTTTATGGCTAGTATGTAGAAAGAGGTCGCCAATTGGCTGCCCCTGCATAAGAAATGTTGGAATAATTGGTTTACAACTATGACCCAGAAAAGGGAAGAGAGAACACCAACTGCGATGCCCCTCCAATGAGCCACTGTGGTTACGAGAAGATTTAGGGACGTTTCGACGGAAGTATTGTTGAAAGGGTGGAACGCTGAAGCAGCCGCGGCACATTTTTTAAATATATTTCGAAAAAAGAATCCAAAGAATTTTCACATCAATGCAGTCCTTACACACTTTTGACTAACTTAGCATCTCGCATAGTTTCCTACAGGGTGCATTTATACCCTCAAGTGAGAATGTGTGATTAAGCACACGCAAAAGCAGCAAAAATCAAAACTCGGTGTAAGAAACATATTTACAGGCGCAAGCACACGTAACCATCAACAACTTACCGCACCATACAATAACAATGTGATGGTTGAGTGGGTGGACGATGTTGTGTATAAGGAGTATGGCGTTATAGTATATAATCACTTGGGTGGAATTATTCAAACTGAATTGAGCATAAAATAACAATCAAAACCGAAAAGTGAAATTGAGCGCAGATGTAAAATGAGATTGTGTTGATGAACATACACTACTACATACATATCTATATATAAAAATGTATGTACAAAGTAATAATAATACACTTTAGTATATTAAAGAGAAGTCGAAAGCAATAGCACGGAAGAAAATTATATAATTTTACGCCTCTGCCAAGAATGCTTACGCGCGACTATAACCATAACAATTTATTAACAAAAGGCAATGGTCGATAATAAAAGAAAAACACAAATTGCGATTAAATAATGTGCCGAGCAATGAAGGGAAGACAAATTGTTGTTGTAGGCATTGATTAAAGATTACGTGCGCGCGTTTTTGGGCATAAGGCATGATCCATATATTAAATATTAATTTACTTTAAAGCCTGCGATTGCAAATATTAAGGCAAGGATTTTTTATGCAAACAAATTGTAGTAACTTGCTCAAAGTTTGTAAGCGCTTTTGTAAAAGTTAAAAGCAACATTTAAAAACTATTTAATGTGTAACCAAAAACTATGCAAACAAACAATTTCGGCATTAGAGCATTTTTTACGAAAAAAAATTTAAGCGCTGGCGAAAAATTGTAAGCAATGATGCACGGAATACGTAAATAGGCCTGATTAAATAAATGTATAAACAAAAAGTTGTATGCACTAGTGCAAACTTATAAGCACTAACAATAACTTATAAGCACTAAAGCAAACTTGTAAGTAGGGACCTAATTTGGCAAAGCGCACGTTTATGCAGTAAAAATGTGTGCGCTTACAAAATTGTTTGATGAAAATTGTATATAACAAAGAAAAATTAGCTTAAATGACTTTTAAAGTAAGTCTAGATTAGTTGTTCGATGTTTTGAATTAGAAGCTTAATAGCCTTTTATAATAGATTAATATTTTGAAAACAAAACTTGTAAGCACTTACGCAAACTTGTAAGCGCTTAAGTAAATATGTAATATGGGACTTAAAATGGCATTTTGTGCGCTTGTAGAACGTAAAATTTGCGCGCTGGCAATACTTTTTAATACAAATGTGTTTTCATATAACAACATATATATATTACTGTTAAAAATTTTAAATACGGTTCTTAATTCGTTTAAATTGTATTATACATGCAAAGTATCTTGATTACTATTGCTAGCTGATTTAAAATTAAATCATTTATAAAAAATTTTAAGCAGCATATTTTATACTAATAAATATGAAAAAATGTTGTAAGCACTCATACAAAGGTGTAAGCAGCGACTGAAAATAATTATACGCATGTTTATAGAATATTGTCATGTGGGAGCTTATAATATTTTCTGCTGACATAACCAAAACCAAAACAAATTGAACAAAATCCTTTGAGAGTTTAAAACTATTTTTTACATTTAGTTAAACATTTAAATATATAATAATTTGTTTTAAAAATATTAATCTACAACAAAATGCAGCACTTGCTTAAAGTTATAAACAGCGTATTACACATCGTTATATGTATGCTACATATTGGAAATTTATAAAAAAAAGGTTGTAAGCGCTTGCTCAAAACTTTGAGCAATGATATAAATATGTTCAGATAAAGTCTGTGCATTACAAAAAAAGGGGGCTTACAAAATTTTTAAGTGCAATACAAAGCCTTAAATTAAGTACTCAGGTAATTCGTATCAAATTATTTCGCCAACTTTATAATACTGCGCAACGGCTGAATACTTTTATACTTTACAAATATACTCACGTCTACGTTTAAAAGGAAAATTTTCAGAAGAAATCATTGTATAACGAGGGAGATCATTAGTTTATGAGAAATATAAAACGTGTGACACACAAAACCACAGCTGAATTGATTTTCTTCTACAACAATTGATTAGCATTCGCTGATGCTAGCGAAAAACAGCGAAGAAACACGTAATTGATTAAGGCATTAAGCTAGAAAGTTGACTGCGCAGAGGGCGTAGATGATTTTCCCAAGAAAAAAAATTCAAATTCAGTAGAAAAATTCACTGCAGGCGCTGTTGCAGCTGACCTGCTGAGGTCATTTAGTAGCCATATTTCAACAGCAAATGTCATAAAAGTCATGACACAAATACAACATTGGTTTAACCAAATACGAAAAAAAAATTACTGCAGTATGTCGAAAGTATGCGAAAAAGAAACAAAAGGAGAAAATGAAATTTTGCGGATATTCTCTACTCATAAGCAAACCAAAACAAATATTCCTGGACACATCTCAAATACGTATGCGTGCAACTAATATTTATCAACATTATATTTCTTTCAAATTGCAATCAGTATTAAGTAAATCACAACCTGCAACGAAAGTAAAATCAAACATCAAAGAAAGTTATTAAACAACTGCAAGCGAACGTTTAATTTTGTAAGCTTTTGGCACACAATGAACACCACTTTCATAGTGTCGCTTAAGTTGATGCTTGACAAAATAAAAACACACTTAACAATGTTAGCATAACGTAAATTTTGTAAGCACTATATACAGCATATAGTAGGCAATTTAAGCAACTAAATAGCATGAGAGCTTACAATATAGCATAAGAGCTTACACATAAGTTTAAGTGAAAAATAACTAGCAATACGTATGACACACGCGCCTACATCTGTGCAGCTTTATAGATGCAAAAGTTTAAGTACATTTTAATTGCAACATTAGCGCACAAGTTTAAGTAGCACTAAACAAGCGTAGAAAAGTGCACATTGCGCGACACTTATTCGCAGACTTTGTCAGCGAATTGAAACGTTAAGCGCTGCCCTGTCGTACCCCTGCAAAATCGTTGGATCATGTGGTCCACTTGTGTCATACTGGAGTACTTACAATTATACTCCACTGTAATGCAGCAATGGACCAACTCATGTTTCTACACGAACGTATTGTAAGCCGATTATTGCTCGTTTTTAACGATTGTAATCACTACACGATGTTTATTGGACTGTGGGTACTCCATGGATTACTCCGATGTAATGCGGAGCTGGAGTATATGGTCCAGTCTTAGGACATCGCAATGTTAATTGGACCATATTTTTTGTATGAATTGTGGTTAATTTTGGAGCACTCGCTTGGTCCATAGCGAGTACTCCATACATGCATGCATGGAGTACTCGCGATTTTTGCAGGGACGTATGAGAAAATGTTCAATGTAAGGTAGGAATTTGAAGAATGCAAACATATGTTGGCAGGTAAACAAAGTGATCTTAGATTGACTAGTAATAACTTCGGGTTGAGCTAGGAGTAAAACAAAGATTAGTCCTTAACTGATTTATTTCTTAATGCCTTTGGTAGTAGCTAGCAGTGGATTCAGAACAATCCGAGAAAAACAGGAAGCCCAGTTCTTAATCGATTGGTATTCCTATGCCTTTCGCCATTCAGAATTAAGTCAATGAAAAAATAGTTTTGAGTTAGCTAAAAATCATTTCACACAACAATTGGGTAATTCAAAAAAAGTCATAGTTTTGTCCCGAAAAATTAGCCGTCATCGATACCGGGGCCTCACAAAATTTCGTATTAACAGTCGTAGCAGAACGCATTGCGAACTCAGGAGGCGGAGAAAGGGTAACCACGGCCCTCCAAATAACCATGGCCGACGGTACTAGCAGTCAAATCTTCGACGCAATATGGACGGAAGTACGCCTGGGTGAGTCATCAAACCACACCGTGTTACATGTTATGCCCGGAGCCATCGATGATATCATAATCGGCCTGGACATACTAGGGGCATGGGAGCCACAGTAGCCTGCGGAGGGAGTCACATCATTCTAACGGACCCGTTTATCCAGAGCGCAGCGACACCATGTGTTATCACACCACCAGTGGCAAGTGGTAGGAGCGAACCGGTTCCTACGAACGACGCTCTCCCCAAGAAGACCAAGAGAAGGCACCAAAGGCGAAAGACGACCAGAGACAAAAAACCGACTGGAGAAGAATGGAAGTTCCATCACACAAGCCTCCGCGAACGTGGCTTACTCGAACTTTCCTCACAACAACCACTTGTGTCGGTTATTAAAAACCACCCGAACTGTTTCCAACAATGAAAATAACTGCGTCACTTTCTAGTGTTCCGAAACATGGCAAATGTTGCCCGGGAGCTTGAACCCAATAGCGCAACCCAAACAAATAATCAACGGAGATCAAATCCAAATGCTACCCAAAGTAATTGCGCGACGGCCTTTATTACATGCCCCAACAAGGTCCTTATAACAAGAACACACAAACTGGCAACCATCAGAACGAGGCAGACCGCAAACGTGAATTCTTGACGGAAGAACTTTAGAAGTTCGAGACGATGACCGGGGTGACTAACGTGGCTAAGCACAGGATCACAATGACAGACGACCGCCCAATAAAGCAGCGATACTACCCACGCAATCCAGCAATGTGGAGCATCATCAACACCGAGATCGGCGAACTCCTGGCGAAGGGATGCATCGAGCCATCTCGCAGCCCGCACAGCGCACCGATCGTGTTAGCTCGGAAGAAAAACGACGAGTGGCAACTGTACGTAGACTATCGGCAGCTGAACGCCCGATCAATACCAGATGCATACCCCTTGCCAAGGATACAACATATATTAGATAAGCTACAGCGGGCGAAATACCTCAGTAGCCTAGACCTCAAAAACAGTTATTGGCAGATACCTTTGGAACCTGATAGCCGCCCGTACACCGCTTTCACCGTACCAGGGCGCGGTCTATTTCAATGGCGCGTCATGGCGTTTGGCCTACATTCCGCACCAGCAACGTTTCAGAGGGCGCTGGATCAAGTCATCGGGCCGGAGATGGAACCGCACGCCTTCGCTTATCTGGATGACATAATCGTTATAGTCTTCACCTTGGAACAACATATACAGAATTTACGAGATGTATTACTACGACAGAAATGTGATGTTTTCAAGAATCAGCTACGTTACTTGGGCCACGTAGTCAGCGACAGGGGAATTCACACGGACCCCGAGAAAGTTGCCGTCATACAGGAGCTGAAAACACCGACCAACGTCAAAGAAGTACGCCAATACCTGGGGATAGCATCCTGGTACCGCCGCTGCGTGCCCGACTTTGCCACGTTAAGCCAACCGCTCACAGCGTTATTCAAGAAAGGAAAACATTGGTGGTGGGGAGACGAACAGCAAGGGGCATTCGAAACCCTCAAACAGAAGCTCACTGAGGACCCTGTACTCGCATGCCCAGACTTCACGAAGAAATTTACCCTACAGACGGATGCTAGCAACTTCGGACAGGGAGCAGTGTTGACACAAGACTTGGACGGCGGCGAACGAGTGATCGCCTACGCTAGTGGAAAGTTAAACAAAGCGGAAATCAACTACTCACCTACCGAGAAGGAGTGCCTGGCCATCATATGGGGAATTCGCGAAATGAGGCCTTATCTTTAAGGCTACTGATTCAACGTGATAACCGATCACCTGGCGCTGAAGTGGCTGAACTCCATCGAGAGCCTTTCAGGCCGTATCGCACGTTGGGCCCTGGAACTACAACAGCACACATTTGATATCGAGTACAGGAAGGGGAAACTAAATATGGTGGCGGACACATTGTCCCGGCAGCCATTGGAGACCCTACTACAGGCCACGACAACGAACCCACAATGCAAGTGGTGGAAGCGAAGCGTCGATGAAGTGCACACCAACCCGGAGAAGTACGCCGATTATGTGCTAGTGGACGGACAATTCTACCGTCACATTCCATGCCGATCCCACGACTAGGATACAGTGCCATGGAAATTGTGCGTACCAACCCCGCTCCGACAGCGTGTACTACATGAGAACCACGACACACCAAGCGCGGCACATATGGGTATTCTCCGGCACGGATCGCCAATCGCTACTATTGGGCTGGAATGTTTCGCGACATCAGTCGGTACGAACGCCAATGCGAAGCGCGCGAAGTATAAGGAGGGGCAACAGAAGCCAGCCGGGAAAATGCTGTCGCAGGTAGCACAGGGGCCATTCGCCACAGTCTGCGTCGATTTCGTTGGTCGCTCCACACACGGCAATACCATGCTATTAGTGTTTTTCGACCGTTTCAGTAAATGGGTAGAGTTAGTTCCCATGAGGCGAGCCACGGCAGATCGCTCCCGACGTGCGTTCAGAGAACGAATCATCGCAAGATTAGGTGTGCCCAAAATACTCATCTCGGATAACGGCGTGCAATTCACCAGTACCATATGGAAAAATTACCTCCACGAGATCGGTGTACGGTAAAAATTCATCGCACCTTATACACCCCAGGAGAACCCTACGGAACGCGCTAATCGGACCGTGAAAAGGGTCATAGCCCAAATCACCAAATCAAGACATAACCGATGGACGACCTCCTGCCCGAAATCGAGCTTGCCATAAACTCCAGCGTAGCAGCCTCGACAGGGTACAGCACTCCACTTCTCGTACAAGGGCGTGAGTCACGACTACCGAGAGCACTTTACGATGAAATAAATTTCGGAACTGGTACAAATCCCACAACGGCAGAAGAGAAGTCCAAAAGGATGCAGGAGGCATTTAAGATAGTTAGGCAGAATATGGAATGTGCTGCCACTGGACAGACTAGGCATTATAATCTTCGCCAGTGAAAGTGGAGTCCCGAAGTCGGTGAACTAGTAATGTCCAAGGACGGAGAAGGCTCTGCCGCAAAACTGGGGCCCAAACACGACGGCCCGTACCAAATCTTGGGACGCATATCAGCAGTTATCTTCCAACTTCGAAAAATCGACGGAGGAAATGAGAAGATGGCGAACATCAGCGAATTAAAATCGTACCACGCGGCCGAGACCACAGAATTATAGCTAAGCCTACGGGAAAAGAAAAATTTTCTTTTCCATTTTTTTCACCCTATCACTGACCAGCGAAGGGACAACACCCCTATAATCATTCTATCTCTCAACAAAGAAGGGACAACACCTGATACCATTTGTCATTCGATCACTGACCATCAAAGTGACAACACCGCTTAACAGCAAGACAGAGCTTCTAATAAACCGAGATTTAACAAAATGGAGCGAGAACGCAAGTGGCTTGAAAGCGTGAAAGGCGTACGCGAACGCATCGGGGAAGAAGAGGCGAAACGGCCCAGGACCATGATGTTGGACTAGCAGTTGGGACCCTCTCGGAACGCCAGCTCGGCTCGCGAAGACGCAACGCACGCAGCGCAACGCCATGTGGAGTTGACCCACACTGACCGTACTATACGTAAGAGCGCTGCCACGCACACCGTCAGCGCATCCGCCAGGCGCATAACCCCAGCATATGCCACCGCCACGCATGCATCTACCGCACCGAAAACTGCGGCAAACACTACCGCAGGAGTAACTACCAAGGCAGCACAGGAACGCATCATGCAAGCAAACGCTCGGCGTACAGCTACGGCCTACGAAGAAGCCGCACGCACGGCCGCCACCGAAGCAAAAATAAGGCGCACAGCCACTCCGCTCGTCACGGCCGCACGCACAGCAGCCTGGGCAGAGTCCATACGCTCTAGTAAGTCCCCAATGCCATATCCAACCTGCACCGTAGAAAGGATAATGGCGAAGTGGACTAGCGCACACGAAGATACCCTAAAAGAGGAAAAACCCAAACAAGACCACCTGTCGACCACCATTTCAAGCAGCAGCTCAACCGACTCAAGCAGCAATCCGGCTGACACCAGCGTAGGAAGTAGCGCTGCCGTCTCCAGCGACGAAGCAGAAAGTGGCAAGTGGACCGACGCCGACGACAACGTGATAACACGCAGCGAACTACCGCCAACGTTGGTGGAGGTTCAGAGGCCAACATCGACGACGCCTACGCAACAAACCTTATCATAACCGAGATTCCCGTGGTGCTAGAGCCGCCGATCATCGACTCTCCTCGGACGAAAGCACAACCCCAGGGCAATCAAATGGGCCAGAACTGGTCTACCCACCGGACCGGATGGAATCGCCCTATACGAAGTGGACCTGCGGTCGCTGGAGGGATCACGCTGGCTGACCGACACTATAACAGACGCGTGGGCAAGGGTATACAGGCCAAGTATGATGAGCAGACCATTGTCCTCAGCCCATTCGTCGTGTGGCAATTAGCCCAACCAGGCAGGTGCGAGGAGAGGATCGGCGTATACACCGCTTGCTCCGGAAGACCGACATATTCGGGAAGCTTATGGTACTCGCATCACATAACGTAGACAACTCACTACATTCCGGTGTACCGCCCACGATCCACGAGCAATCATACACACGACGCCATCAGCAGCTACCACCGACAAGCAGCCACCGCTACCGCCACCCACAACGAATGCGCAACCACCGTCACCGGACCGTCCAAACGAGGAAATGTAGTGTAGCCAAAATAAACACATTCATACATACAGATATACTTACAAAACACTTAGCACGCGTGGCTTTTGAGTTGCTCACTGATAGCGTAAACAAAGCGCAACCAACTAAAATTATGCTGAGTTTGCGTATTCATATGCACCAGCAAGTTCTCACGCTTTGCAACAATATGCATGTGTATGTGAATGTGCATGAGTACGTTTGGCTGCATTCTGTTGTTAGGCTTAGAATCAGAAGTAAATATGTAGCATAGTAAATAATTTATACATAAGAATTTGTTTGTAATATTTTTGTATAAACAGACCAAAATATTTGAAATAAAGGTAATTCATTTTCTTGATGCTGAATGTCGGCATCGATTAAATACAATAGCAGTGCCGATTAATTGGCACTCACCAAAAACCAAATCTATTCATTTTCCCATCCTACATGGCGATCCTGTCATACTGCTAAAATAAACAGGCATTCTCATTATCATCTTTAGAACTGCTGAGTTAAATGGGCAGCTTCCCTCGTCTGCTGCTTGAAATATAGGCAGAATTTCTCTAAAAATTCTTAATATTTTTTGAAAAGGATCCTGCAAAACCTGAAGCAGGACAAAGTATAAAAATTAGTACGCCGGTATAACTAAGGGATTTCGAGGAATTATCGACAAAGAACAGTTAAACTGGATAACTATCTTGCCTATGCAATTAATTCTCTGCATTGGATGCATGTTAAGCTGCGAGGTGATGATCCCAGCGAACATAATTTAAATAAACTTTCAAACGTGCAACAGATTATTATTCGTGATAAGCAAATATATGAACACATGGAATTGAAGCGTAAACAATAGAGAAGGGGAATAGACCTTGAGTTGCAGACACACATCAAGAAGACAAAAGGAGATAGCAGATTATATATCTAATTATTTAAGTAGTTTATTTTAAAAAGTTTGGCGGCCACCGTGGCGTGATGGTGGCGTGCTCCGCCTACACCACCATATGCCCTGGGTTCACACCCCGGGCAAAGTAACAACACAATTTTAGGAATAAGGTTTTTCAATTAAAAAAATAAATAAATGTAAGGAGCGATAACTTCTGAAGAGATCTAAGGCCGAGCTTCTCTCCCAATTTGCGTTGTGCTCCTCTTGATTTTCCCTACAAATTGGCCGGACGGGACCTACATGTTTTATGCCGACTCCGAACGGCATCTGCAAAGCAGATGAGTTTTCACTGAGAGCTTTTCATGGAAGAAATACACCCGGAGCGCTTGCCAAACACTGCCGAGGGACGACCCCGCTTAGAAAAATTTTCTTTTAATTGAAAACCTTATTTCTAAAATTCTGATGATACTTTGCCCGGGTGCGAACCCAGGGCATACAGTGCGATAAGCGGAGCACGCTACCATCACACCACGGTGGCGGCCGGTTTTTCAATTAGAAGAAAATTTTTATGAGCGGGGTCGCCCCTTGGCAGTGTTTGCAAGCGCTCCGGGTGTATTTCTCCCATGAAAAGTTCTCAGTGAAAACTCATCTGCCTTGCAGATGCCGTTCGGAGTCGGCATAAAACATGTAGCTCCCATTCGGCCAATTTGTAGGGAAAATCAAGAGGAGCACGACGCAAATTGGAAGAGAAGCTCGGCTTTAGATCTGTTGTTGTTGTTGTAGCAGTGCTTCGCCCCACCTAACAGCCGCGACCGATCACAAATTGTCATCAATATCCTCTAACGGAAGTCCAAGGAAATTTGCTGTTTCAACAGGGGTGGACCATAATGAAAGGGGTGTTAGAGGCGTTGGTTCCACACTACAATTAAAGAGATGGTTGGTGTCATGTGGGGACACATTGCAAGCGGGGCATACATTTTGTATGTCGGGGTTGATTCTGGATAGGTAAGAGTTTAACCTGTTACAGTATCCAGACCGAAGTTGAGCAAGAGTGACACGCATTTCCCTGGGGAGTATTCGTTCCTCTTCCACAAGTTTTGGGTAATTTTGTTTGAGTACTGGATTAACTGGGCAATTCCCGGCATAAAGGTCCGACGCCTGTTTGTGGAGTTCACCAAGGACCTGCTTGTGTTTTTTGCTTCATACGGCTGGGTTCTCCGGTGCCGTATTTCCTCAAAATGCTTACGGAGATGATTCCTTAAGCCCCGGTGCTGGCTCATCAATCAGATGTCTGTTTGGATGCCCAGGTTTCTGCAAATTTGCTTGGAAGTAGGGGAGCAAAATGGCTTCAAGCGTCTTTGCTACTGGTGATAGGAGAGATATCGGACGATACGAGTCTCCTATGTTAGCTGGTTTCCCAGGCTTTAGTAACGGGACCACCTTGCCCATTTTCCATTTTTCGGGTATGACAAAGGTGGAAAGAGACAGGTTGAAGACATGTGCTAAGTATTTGAAACCCTCTTTCCCTAGGATTTTAAGCATCGGCATGGCTATGCCGTCTGGGCCCACTGCTTTGGATGGTTTAGCGTGCCCAATGGCATCTTCAACCTCTCTGGCGGTGATGGTAATTGGTGACGCGCTGAATTTATGTTTATGTGCGTATCTGTTGGCCCTTCGTCTATCTTTGTCGACCGTAGAATGCATTACATATTGACAGCAGAAAGCGCTCGCGCATTTGTTCGAATCCGACGGCACTTTATCGCCGAAGGCGATGGAAACTTTGCAATTGTGCTTAGACGGATTCGATAGGGACTTTACTGTGGACCAAAGTTTACCCACACCGGCAGAGAGGTTACAACCTCTTAGGTGCTCCTCCTATTTCGCCCGCTTGTGTTCATCCACAAGCAATCTGATGCGTTGGTTTATATCCCTTATTTGGGGTCGTCGGGGTAATAAGTCGGATGTCAATGTTACCATCGGCTGCCAGTTGACGCAGTTTACGATTTCTGCGCTCACGATTGAGATATCCGGCGAACTGTGACAGCTTCCTACCATACGTGTGAGGGCGTCTCCGTTTATTGTGCAGAACGTCATTTCTTCTATTTGATCCGCCAGCACCTCACCCCTACTGTCCGCCCGTAAGTTTGAATGCCATAGATCGTGTTGGGCATTAAAGTCGCCTAAGATAATGCGATAGTTGCCAGTGAGTAAGGCGCTAATATTAGGGCGGTATCCACTGGGGCAACAGGTGGCAGGAGGGATGTAGATGTTGATGATTTTTAGGTTTGTATCGCCTTACCGGACAGATAGGCCTTGACGTTCTAAGACTTTGTCCCTGCGGTCGATGCCACGGTCAAATATATGATATTGCACAGAGTGGTGTATGATAAACGCGAGGCCGCCTCCATTTCCGCTCATGCGATCTTTTCTGTGGACATTGTACCCAGAAAAGGTTTGCAGTGCAGATCTTGCTGTGAGTTTAGTCTCTTGAATCGCAGCAATGCGGATGTTGTGCCGCTTCATGAAATCGACTATCTCCGTGATCTTCCCAGTCTTAGATCTCTTGTGAGGTTATCGCACCTTACATTTATTTTTTTTAATTTTATTTTAAAAGCATTTGGCAACCTAACGTCTGCCAGTTTACGGGCAAAAAGTAGATTTTTGCTAATAAAATTAAGAATTTTTTTTCTTCTCGCTCTAACTTTTTCAATGAACGAAATCAAAAATTAAAAAGAATTTGTCGCAGTATTTTTGCGTTGTAGTAGAATAATAGAAGAAGAAGAAACAACAGTTAAGTAACAAAGAAAAAAAATTTCATTTAAATAAGATTTTGTAAACATTTGTTAACTAATAGAACTTAGGCAGATCAACGAATATGAAGAAAAAGAAAAAAAAACTGAAGCCCAAAGTGGCATAGAAAATAAAATTAAAATAAACACAAGTAAGGAAGGCTTAGTTCGGGTGTAACCGAACATTACATACTCAGTTGAGAGCTATGGAGACAAAATAAGGGAAAATCACCATGTAGGAAAATGAACCTAAGGTAACCCTGGAATGTGTTTGTATGACATGTGTATCAAATGGAAGGTATTAAACAGTATTTAAAGAGGGAGTGGGCCATAGTTCTAGAGGTGGGCGCCATTTAGGGATATCGCCATAAAGGTGGACAGGGCTGACTCTAGAATTTTTTTGTACTATATGAGTATCAAATGAAAGGTGGTAATGAGTATTTTAAAAGGGAGTGGGCCTTAGTTCTATAGGTGGACGTCTTTTCAAGATATCGCAATAAAGGTGGACCAGGGGTGACTCTATAATTTGTTTGTACGATATGGGTATCAAATGAAAGGTGTTAATGAGTACTTTAAAAAGGAGTGGGCCTTAGTTCTATAGGTGGACGCCATATAGGTGGACCAGGGGTGACTCTATAATGTGTTTGTACGATATGGGTATCAAATTAAAGTTATTAATGAGGGTTTTAAAAGGGATTGGTGGTAGTTGTATATGTGAAGGCATTTTCGAGATATCGACCAAAATGTGGACCAGGGTGACCCAGAACATCATCGGTCGGGTACCGCTAATTTATTTATATATATAATACCACGAATAGTATTCCTGCCAATATTCCAAGGCTTTTGATTTCGCCCTGCAGAAATTTTTCATTTTCTACTACTTAATATGGTAGGTGTCACAACCATTTTACAAAGTTTTTTTCCACAGTTATATTTTACGTCAATAAACCAATCCAATTACCATGTTTCATCCCTTTTTTTCGTATTTCGTATCGAATTATGGCATTTTTTTTTCAATTTTCGTAATTTTAGATATCGAAAAGTGGGCGTGGTCACAGCCGAATTTCGGTCAATTTTTATACCAATACAAAGTGAGTTCAGATAAGTACGGGAACTGAGTTTAGTAAAGATATATCGATTTTTGCTCAAGTTATCGTGTTAACGGCCGAGCGGAAGGACAGACGGTCGACTGTGTATAAAAACTGGGCGTGGCTTCAACCGATTTCGCCCTTTTTCACAGAAAACAGTTATCTTCCTAGAATATAAGCCCCTACCAAATTTCACAAGGATTGGTAAATTTTTGTTCGACTTATGGCATTAAATGTATCCTAGACAAATCAAATGAAAAAGGGCGGAGCCACGCCCATTTTTAAATTTTCCTTTATTTTTGTATTTTGTTGCACCATATCATTACTTGAGTTGAGTGTTGGCATAAGTTACTTATATACGGTAAATATATTAAATTTTTTGTTAAAATTTGACTTTAAAAAAAAATTTTTTAAAAGTGGGCGTGGTCGCTCTCCGATTTTGCTAATTTTCATTAAGCATACATATAGTAATAGTAGCAACGTTCCTGCCAAATTTCATTATGATATCTTCAACGACTGCCAAATTACAGCTTGCAAAATTTTTAAATTACCTTCTTTTAAAAGTGGGCGGTGCCACGCCGCTTGTCCAAAATTTTACTAATTTTCTCTTCTGCGTTATAAGTTCAACCCACCTACCATGTTTCTTTATCCGTCTTTGGTAATGAAATTTCGCACTTTTTCGGTTTTTCGAAATTTTCGACATTTTAAATAGCGATCTGAGATGAGTGCCCAGGAACCTACATACCAAATTTCATCAAGATACCTCAAAATTTATTCAAGTTATCGTGTTAACGGGCGGACGGACGGACATGGCTCAATCAAATTTTTTTCGATACTGATGATTTTTATATATGGAAGTCTATATCTATCTCGATTCCTTTATACCTGTACAACCAACCGTTATCCAATCAAAGTTAATATACTCTGTGAGCTCTGCTCAACTGAGTATAAAAAACTACAAGAATGTCGATAAGAAGGAGCGAAAGTGATCTACATTATTTTGTTTTTGCTCTTAAACTTTCGTTAAATTATATAACAAATACAACAAGTAAGGAAGACTAAGTTCGGGTGTAACCGAACATAACATACTCAGTTGAGAGCTATGGAGGCAAAGTAAGGGAAAATCACCATGTAGGAAAATTAACCTAGGGTAACCCTGGAATGTGTTTGTATGACATGTGTATCAAATGGATGGTATTAAAGAGTATTTTAGAGGGCCATGGTTCTATAGGTGGACGCCATTTAGGGATATCGCCATAAAGGTGGACCAGGGTTGACTCTAGAATTTGTTTGTACGATATGGGTATCAAATGAAAGGTGTTAATGAGTATTTTAAAAGGGAGTGGGCCTTAGTTCTATAGGTGGACGCCTTTTCGATATATAGCCATAAAGGTGGAGCAGGGGTGACTCTAGAATGCGTTTGTGCAATATGGGTATCAAACGAAAGGTGTTAATGAGTATTTTAAAAGGGAGCGGGCCTTAGTTCTATGGGTGGACGCCTTTTCGAGGTATCGCCATAAAGGTGGACCAGGGGTGACTCTAGAATGCGTTTGTATAATATGGGTATCAAATGAAAAGTGTTAAAGAGTATTTTGAAAGGGAGTGGGCCTTAGTTCTATAGGTGGACGCCTTTTCGAGATATCGCCATAAAGGTGGACCAGGGGTGACTCTAGAATGCATTTGTACAATATGGGTATCAAATGAAAGGTGTTAATGAGTATTTTTAAAGGGAGTGGGCCTTAGTTCTATAGGTGGAAGCCTTGGTGACTCTAGAATTTGTTTGTACGATATGGGTATCAAATTAAAGGTGTTAATGAGCAGTTTAAAAGGGAGTGGGCCTTAGTTCTATAGATGGACGCCTTTTCGAGATACCGCCATAAAGGTGGACCTGGGGTGACTCTAGAATGCGTTTGTACGATATGGGTATCAAATGAAAGGTGTTAAAGAGTATTTTAAAAGGGAGTGGGCCTTAGTTCTATAGGTGGACGCGTTTTCGAGATATCGCCATAGAGGTGGACCAGGGGTGACTCTAGAATGCGTTTGTACAATATGGGTATCAAATGAAAGGTGCTAATGAGTATTTTTAAAGGGAGTGGGCCTTAGTTCTATAGGTGGAAGCCTTTTCGAGATATCGCCATAAAGGTGGACCAGGGGTGACTCTAGAATTTGTTTGTGCGATATGGGTATCAAATGAAAGGTGTTAATGAGTAGTTTAAAAGGGAGTGGGCCTTAGTTCTATAGGTAGACGCGTTTTCGAGATATCGCCATAAAGGTGGACCAGGGGTGACTCTAGAATGCGTTTGTACAATATGGGTATCAAATGAAAGGTGTTAATGAGTATTTTTAAAGGGAGTGGACCTTAGTTCTATAGGTGGAGGCCTTTTCGAGATATCGCCATAAAGGTGGACCAGGGGTGACTCTAGAATTTGTTTGTACGATATGGGTATCAAATGAAAGGTGTTAATGAGTAGTTTAAAAGGGAGAGGGCCTTAGTTCTATAGGTGGACCAGGGGTGACTCTAGAATTTGTTTGTACGATATGGGTATCAAATTAAAGGTATTAATGAGGGTTTTAAAAGGGAGTGGTGGTAGTTGTATATGTGAAGGTGTTTCGTGATATCGAACAAAATGTGGACCAGAGTGACCCAGACCATCATCTGTCGGGTACCGCAAATTTATTTATATATGTAATACCACGAACAGTATTCCTGCCAAAATTCCAAGGGCTTTTTTTAATATGGAAGGTACAAAGCTTTTTCTTAAGTTATATTTTGCGTCAATAAACTAATCCAATTACCATGTTTATCCCTTTTTTCGTATTTGGTATAGAATTATGGCATTTTTCGTTAAATTATATAACAAATACAACAAGTAAGGAAGACTAAGTTCGGGTGTAACCGAAACATAACATACTCAGTTGAGAGCTATCGGAGACAAAGTAGAGGAAATCACCATGTAGGAAAATTAACCTAGGTAACCCTGGAATGTGTTTGTATGACATAGTGTATCAAATGCAAGGTGTATTAAAGAGTAATTTAAGAGGGCCATAGTTCTATAGGTGGACGCCATTTAGGGCTACGCCATAAAAGGTGGACCAGGGCTGACTCTAGATATTTGTGTGTAAGATATGGTATCAAGAAAGGTGTTAAGAGAGTATTTTACAGGGAGTGGCCTTAGTTCTATAGGTGGGACGCCTTTTTCGAGATATCGCCATAAAGGTGGAGCACGGTGACGTCTAGAATGGGTTTGTACAATATGGGTATCAAACGAAAGGTGTTAATGGATTATTTTAAGGGATCGCGCCTTAGTTCTATGGGTGGACGCCTTTTCGAGATATCGCCATGAAAGTGGACCAGTGGTGACTCTAGAATGCGTTTGTACATATGGTATCAAATGAAAGGTCATAATGAGTATTTTAAAAGGGAGTGGGCCCTTAGTTTATAGGTGTTCGCCTTTTCGAGATATCGCCATAAAGGTGGACCAGAGGTGCCTCTAGAATGTGTTTTGTACGATATGGGTATCAAATGAAAGGTGTTAAAGCGTATTTTAAAAAGGCATGTGCCTAAGTTCTATAGGTGAGACGCCTTTCGCGCGATATCGCCATAAAGGTGGACCAGGGGTGACTCTAGAATTTGTTTGTACGATATAGGTATCAAATGAAAGGTGTTAATGAGTATTTAAAAGAGAGTGGGCCTTATTTCTATAAGGTGGACCGCTTTTCGAGATATCGCCATAAAGTGGCTCTGGGGATGACTCTAGAATTGTGTTTGTACGATATGGTATCATAATGAAAGGTGTTAATGAGGCGTATTTTAAAAAGGGCACTCGTTAGCCTACCGTTCGGTCATAGGTAGCGATGCCATTTTCGCTAGATACATCGCTCAGATATCAGGTGTGGATCAAGCGAGGGTAAGACTCTATAAACTGTGTTTTAGATACAATAATCGTGAGTATCAACAGAATAGTGTGTTACAGAGTATCTGTCAAAGGGTAGATGTTGGGCCGTTGACAAGGTTCCGTATGTTATCTATCGTTTCAGATAGGTCGAAGTTTCAGCCGTTTGTCTGAGATACTTTCCGTGCCATAACTTAAGGTGGACCCGAGATGCGTATATTTGTGTACAATATGGGTCTGGGAATGTCGAAGAGGACGCGAAAGTGATCGACAGTTATTTTGTTTTTGTTGCTTATAAAGCATTCGTTAATGTATCATACAACTACACCACAAGTAGGAAGCACTAGTTCGGGTGTAACCGAACATAACATACTCAGTTGAGAGCTATGGAGACAAAGTAAGGGAAAATCACCATGTAGGAAAATTAACCTAGGGTAACCCTGGAATGTGTTTGTATGACATGTGTATCAATGGATGGGTATTAAAGAGTATTTTAAGAGGGCCATGGTTCTATAGGTGGACGCCATTTAGGGATATCGCCATAAAGGTGGACCAGGCTGACTCTAGAATTTGTTTGTACGATATGGGTATCAAATGAAAGGGTTAATGAGCATTTTAAAAGGGAGTGGGCCTTAGTTCTATAGGTGGACGCCTTTTCGTGATATCGCCATAAAGGTGGACCAGGGGTGACTCTAGACTTTGTTTGTACGATATGGGTATCAAATGAAAGGTGTTAATGAGTATTTTAAAAGGGAGTGGGCTTAGTTCTATGGGTGGACGCCTTTTCGAGATATCGCCATAAAGGTGGACCAGGGCGACTCTAGAATGCGTTTGTACAATACGGGTATCAAATAAAAAGTGCTAATGAGTATTTTAAAAGGGAGTGGGCCTTAGTTCTATAGGTGTTCGCCTTTTCGTGATATCGCCATAAAGGTGGACCAGAGGTGACTCTAGAATTTGTTTGTACGATATGGGTATCAAATGAAAGGTGTTAGTGAGTATTTTAAAAGGGCGTGGGCCTAAGTTCTATAGGTAGACGCCTTTTCGAGATATCGCCATAAAGGTGGACCTGGGGTGACTCTAGAATGCGTTTGTACAATATGGGTATCAAAGAAAGGTGTTAAAGAGTATTTTAAAAGGGAGTGGGCCTTAGTTCTATAGGTGGACGCCTTTTCGAGATATCGCCATAAAGGTGGACCAGGGGTGACTCTAGAATGCGTTTGTACAATATGGGTATCAAATGAAAGGTGTTAATGAGTATTTTTAAAGGGAGTGGGCCTTAGTTCTATAGGTGGAAGCCTTTTCGAGATATCGCCATAAAGGTGGACCAGGGGTGACTCTAGAATTTGTTTGTACCATATGGGTATCAAATGAAAGGTGTTAATGAGAATTTTAAAAGGGAGTGGGCCTTAGTTCTATAGGTGGATGCCTTTTCGGGATATCGTTATAAAGGTGGACCAAGGTTGACTCTAGAATGCGTTGGTACAAAATGGGTATCAAACGAAAGGTTATAAAGAGTATTTTAAAAGGCAGTGGGCCTTTGTTCTATAGGTGGACGCCTTTTCGAGATATCGCCATAAAGGTGGACCAGGGGTGACTCTATAATGTATTTGTACGATATGGGTATCAAATTAAAGGTATTAATGAGGGTTTTAAAGGGAGTGATGGTGGTTGTATATGTGAAGGCGTTTTCGAGATATCGACCAAAATGTGGACCAGGGTGACCCAGACCATCATCTGTCGGGTACCGCTAATTTATTATATATGTAATAACCACGAACAGTACTCTGCCAGATTCCAAGGGCTTTTTGATCGCGCCCTGCAAAACTTTTTCATTTTATTTTACTTAATATGGAAGGTGCCACACCCATTTTACAAAGTTTTTTCTTAAGTTATATTTTGCGTCAATAAACTATCCAATTACCATGTTTTATCCCTTTTTTCGTTTTGGTATAGAATTATGGCATTTTTCGTTAAATTATATAACAAATACAACAAGTAAGGAAGACTAAGTTCGGGTGTAACCGAACATAACATACTCAGTTGAGAGCTATGGAGACAAAGTAAGGGAAAATCACCATGTAGGCAAATTAACCTAGGGTAACCCTGGAATGTGTTTGTATGACATGTGTATCAAATGCAAGGTATTAAAGAGTATTTTAAGAGGGCCATGGTTCGATAGGTGGACGCCATTTTGGGAAATTGTCATAAAGGTGGACCAGGGCTGACTCTAGAATTTGTTTGTACGATATGGGTATCAAATGAAAGGTGTTAATGAGTATTTTTAAAAGGAAGTGGGCCTTAGTTCTATAGGTGGACGCCTTTTGAGATATCGCCATAAAGGTGGAGCACGTGGTGACTCTAGAATGCGTTTGTACAATATGGGTATCAAAGAAAGGTGTTAATGATTATTTTAAAGGGAGCGGGCTTAGTTCTATGGGTGGGCGCCTTTTCGAGATATCGCCATAAAGGTGGACCAGTGGTGACTCTAGAATGCGTTTGTACAATATGGATATCAAATGAAAGGTGTAAATGAGTATTTTAAATGGGAATGGGCCTTAGTTCTATAGGTGTTCGCGCTTTTCGAGATATCGCCATAAAGGTGGACCAGAGGTGCCTCTAGAATTTGTTTGTACGATATGGTATCAAATGAAGGTGTTAAGGCGTATTTTTAAAAGGGCATGGGCCTAAGTTTCTATAGGTAGAGCGCTTTTCGCGATATCGCCATAAAGGTGGACCAGGGCTGACTCTAGAATTTGTTTGTACGATATGGGTATCAATGAAAGGTGTTATGAGTATTTTAAAAGGAAGTGGGCCCTTAGTTCTATAGGTGGACGCCTTTTGAGATATCGCCATAAAGGTGGAGCACGGGTGATCTAGAATGCGTTTGTACAATATGGGTATCAAATAAAGGTGTTAATGAGTATTTTAAAAAGGGAGGGGGCCTAGTTCTATAGGTGGACGCCTTTTCGAGATATCGCCATAAAGGTGGACCAGGGGTGACTCTAGAATTTGTTTGTACGATATTGTATCAAATGAAAGGTGTTAATGAGTAGTTTAAAAGAGGAGTGGGCCTTAGTTCTATAGGTGGACGCCTTTTCGAGATATCGCCATAAAGGTGGACCAGGGTGACTCTAGAATGTGTTTGTACCATATGGGTATCAAATGAAAGGTGTTAAGAGTATTTTAAAAGGAGTGGGCCTTAGTTCTATAGGTGGACGCCTTTTCGAGATATCGCCATAAAGGTGGACCAGGGGTGACTCTAGAATGCGTTTGTACATATGGTATCAAACGAAAGGTGTTAATGAGTATTTTAAAGGGAGTGGGCCTTAGTTCTATAGTGGAAGCCTTTTCGAGATATCGCCATAAAGGTGGACCAGGGGTGACTCTAGTAATGTTGTTTTGTACCATATTGGTGATAATTGCAATTGACAGGTGTGTTAATTAAGAATTTTTAAAAGTGAGTGGGGCCTTTGTTTCTATAGTGGATGCCTTTTTCGGGTATTCGTTATAAGAGGTGGACCAGGGTTTGACTCTAGAATGCGTTGGTGACTATATGGGTATCAATGACGAAGGTTATAGTAATGACTATTTTAAAAGGGATGGGCCTTAGTTCTATAGGTGGACGCCTTTTTCGGAGATATTGCCTATAAAGGTGCCAGGGGTGGTGACTCTAGGTTTGTTTTGTACCATATGGTTACAAATTGATAAGGTGTTTATGTAGAATTGTTAAAGGGAGTGGTCCTTAGTTCTATAGGTGGATTGCCTTTTTCGGGATATCGTTGTAAAGGTTAGACGTGCGCAAATGTTGACTCTGAAGAATGCGTTTTGGTACATATGATGGTAGCAATGGACACGGGTTGAACAGTAATACATTTTAAAGAACACAATGGAGTGGGCCTTTGGTTCT
>JARSSU010032111.1:0-26618 GCA_029619165.1 Eurosta solidaginis | reverse complement strand
CTGTGTACGTGTGAGTTTTTGTCTCCTTCTTATACACCAACATGGCCTACTGATTAAGTATATAGCCGTACTGCTCACTCTCATTCCTTTTCCTGGATCAGTGCTGACACTCTAACTATCAAAAAGTGTCATAAATGATAGTTTACTGTAGATATCAGGTTTGACTGTTATACTATCATAAATGACCATTGTTATATTCCGCCAAAAATGAAACAATGCTTTTTGCTTTTTATTTACTTTATTTCATTACGTTTTTAATTTTGTACGTGATAAAAGCATACGTGTTTCTTATTTGTTTAAAATAAATAGTTTTATAAGAATTCGAGTTCAAAATGTTCATTTTAAATTCAGAAAATAACAAAACAACAGAAGAGCGCTTTCCTCATGCGGAAACACATTTAAAAATGAATCACCACTAACCACTTTTATTTTTCGCGTATCAATTTTTTGAGTGCGCCCCATACATTCCGCCAGCTTTTGGTATTTTTTAATATTATTTTCGATTTTTTTTTCTTTAGCATGGAGCTTTGAAATGCTCTCTTTTTCATTTTTAAACTTATTTTTTATATGGTTTTCGTCGGTTGAAAATGGCGGAATTTAAAAAATAACAAAACAACCGTGATAATCATTTGATTGTCATATGACAGTCAGTAGTGACAACATGATTAAATCGGATAATCTGTTCTCGCATACATAAAATTCCGTTGAGAATTATGTATCTGTCTCACATGCATTATGGTATCTGCTGTATGTTCTTTTGTTCTGTACCAGGTGTCCGAAGCTTCCCAGTTTGAGTCCTTTTTCATGATTATAGGCTGTCTTGGGAACATGCGGACATGCGTGAGCGAACAAGGGAACATACATAAATTTGAGTATCAATGTTTACGTCATCGCAGGATCAGCATTGTCAATTACAAGTGTGAATATATTAGTAAAACTACCCTACAAGAATACTGACTATCATATGACTATCATCTGATTGTCAGCAATGTCAACCTAACGATCAGCGTTCTATCACAAACTTAAGGGGACTTGCGCAAATGTGATGTAAACAACTTTGTACGTGTGAGTTTTCGTCTCCTTCTTATACACCAACATCGCCTACTGATTAAGTATATAGCCGTACTGCTCACTCTCATTCCTTTTCCTGGATCAGTGCTGACACTCTAACTATCAAAAAGTGTCATAAATGATAGTTTACTGTAGATATCAGGTTTGACTCTTATACTATCATAAATGACCATTGTTATATTCCGCCAAAATGAAACAATGCTTTTTGCTTTTTATTTACTTTATTTCATTACGTTTGTACGTGATAAAAGCATACGTGTTTCTTATTTGTTTAAAATAAATAGTTTTATAAGAATTCGAGTTCAAAATGTTCAATTTAAATTCAGAAAATAACAAAACAACAGAAGAGCGCTTTCCTCATGCGGAAACACATTCCGACAGCTTTTGGTATTTTTTAATATTATGTTCAATTTTTTGGTTTTCTTTTAGCATGGAGCTTTGAAATGCTCTCTTTTTCATTTTTTAAACTTATTTTTTATATGGTTTTCGTCGGTGAAAATGGCGGAGTTAAAAAATAACAAAACAACCGTGATAATCATTTGATTGCATATGACAGCCAGTAGTGACAACATGATTAAATCGGATAAACTGTTCTCGCATACATAAAATTCCGTTGAGAATTATGTATCTGTCTCACATGCATTATGGTATCTGCTGTATGTTCTTTTGTTCTGTACCAGGTGTCCGAAGCCTTCCCAGTTTGAGTCCTTTTTCATGATTATAGGCTGTCGTTGGGAACATGCGGACATGCGTGAGCGAACAAAGGAACATACATAAATTTGAGTATCATGTTTACGTCATCGCAGGATCAGCATTGTCAATTACAAGTGTGAGTGTATTAGTAAAACTATCAGCGTTTCTTGTAGGGTATCAGCGTTTCTTGTAGGGTATGCGCCAGAAGATTTAAGTTAAATTTCAATCATTTCTTCAATCATTACAAATATTTCAGGTATGGAAACCTACAATTCATATGTGTAATTTTTTTAGAGGAAAATATTAGAAGGTAGGAGCAGTTTTTAAATTCATGTATGACAGATGTTGAAGATTTTCAAGTTAAGGTTTTTATGGCCAAATCTGAGTAAAATAAAAAATTTTAGTTAAGCGATTTTATTAACAACCATACTTACATTGAGTAATAATAGCCTCGTTCTTTTTTACATGCGTAAACGTTTACGTTTGCGCGTAAAAAAAACGCTTATCCTCGCTTAGATAATGCTTAATGGTGACTTATAACCATAAAACCATAACCAGATAAAACAGCTGATCGAACCTACCTTATGGAAATCAATGTAATCGATTAATGCTGCTATACCATAATGCTAACGCCATAACCACACCATAAGGGCCAATTCATGGTGACTTATAACCATAAAACCATAACCAGATAAAACAGCTGGCCGAACCTACCTTATGGAAATCAATGTAATCGATTAATGGTGCCATACCATAACGCTTACGCCATAACCACACCATAGCCAACCCATTGGTTTTTGGTTTCTCGCCATATCCATAACCTAAAAATATTTGAGTTGGTGAATTTAATAACTTTTTGTAGATTTTATTCATTGTTTTGGATACGTTATCACTAAGAGACTTATTTTTTGTGAAATATGTTTGTAATTTTTTGAGTTTTCCTCATTTTTATAAAATTTTCACGATTTTTAAGCTATTGCATAGATTTTATCGCGGGCTTGGCGACTAAATCAAAAAAAACCGTAACGGATATTTGTCAAAAAAGATCCGAAAAGGTTCGAAAAGATTCGTAAATGTTCGGTGTTAGCAACAGGCCAAATACATAAAATTGGATCTCTATCATAAACAGCGGTGGGCACCACTACATTTACACGGTTACCAAATTGAGAATGTGTTAGTAAACACGAACGCGTAGCGAGCACGAAAGCAAAATCAATTATTTATTTAGTTTGACTTCAATGCTTGAACCATTGTTTACTATATAGTTTGGCAACTTAAATAGAGATTATGTTGCGAATTGAGTGGAAGGCAGTGGACTAGGCAGTCGAATGTCATATAATGAAGGAATGGTGTTCGGAGTTTTTTCAAAACTAAAAAAAAATGATAAAAGCTTTAATAAAAATAAAACTATTGTTTTAATAACAACAAAAACGCCTTATATATTCTATATACATAAATTCGTAAGGATTATCTCACTTTAAAATTTGAGTTAAATATTCTAAAGTTTTTTTTGAAACTGAGTCGAGAACCGTGCGTGTGAATGTGGAATTTTCACCGATCAGCTGTTAGTTGCGCTACTTGGTAAAATTTACAATGGCTTGAACGGTAAACACGTGTCACGCGCACTCTTTGGTACTCTGTTTAAAGCGCGCGTGCGACACTTCCTCACCGTACGACCATCGAAATCATTGTAAATTTTACCAAGTAGCGCAACTAACAGCTGATCGGTGAAAATTCGCACATTCACACGCACAGTTCACGACTCAGTTTCAAAACAAAACTTTAGATTATTTAATTCAAATTTTAAAGTGGGATAATCCTTACAAATTTATGTATACAGAATATATATGGCGTTTTTTGTTATTAAAACAATAGTTTTATTTATATTAAAGCTTTTATCATAACTTTGAAAAATCTCCGAGCACCATTCCTTCATTATATGACATTCGACTTCCTAGTCCACTGCCTTCCACTCTATTCGCAACATAACCTCTACTTAAGCTGCCAATTATATAGTAAACATGATCGAATCACAAACCATAGATCATAGATGAATGGATTTGCAACTCTTTGTTTCGAGAGAGCGCTGTCAAAATGCACATTTTTTATAACACTCCAAACAAAAATTAATAGAATCTGAAAATGGGGATTTTTGACATAAATTTCGGCGATTATAGTTCATCTATATAAAATGATAGTTGTAAAATATTTATTTCTTTAAACTTTATTTTACTATAATACGACTAGTATAGTTAAATATAAACCAATCTATAGTAAAATTTACATTTCAATTAAAATTACTTAGTCAATATTGTGACGCATTTAACTCGCAGTGAAAACCATATTTCCTTTTGAAATTTCAGTAAAATCGCACCTATGATATAACGTTAACATTATTTATGGATAGGGCTTATCCTACATGTCTGCGTTCCAGGTTCTCTGATCAAATGGACTGTTTTTAAGTGATAACTTTTGAATGGGAATAATATTTACCCTCCGCCTTCGAACTAATAATATTAGACTAAATAAGTATTTTTTATCCTTTTTTCCATAATTTTTGACGCTATATTCTACGTTGTAGGTCAAACTAAAGTTTACCGAAATTTTTGGCCCGTTTTTCGTTTTGACTGGCACATTTTTTTGTTCTGGCACCCGCTTCAGCTGGCGCGAGGATTTATCTGTGATTGTTGCCAGCCACAACTAGAAGATAATCCCTCGTGAGAGCGAAAAATGAGAGCGTAAACAAAAGATTCGTATCAATTCATCTATGTTTTAGTTTCATAGATGAATAGATTTGCAACTCTTTGTTTCTGAGAGAGCGCTGTCAAAATGCACATTTTTTATAACATTTGTCAATGATGCCACTCCAAACAAAAATGATGGATCTGAATATGGGGATTTTAGACACACATTTCTGCGATTATAGTTTCAATCATTTAATAAAAATGATAGCCGTAAGAAATTCATTTCTTTAAACTATTTTTACAATAATACGACTAGCTAGAGTCAATATAAACAAATCTAAGTAAAATTTACATTTTGATTAATTAATTAGTCAATATTGTAACGCATTTAACTCAAAGTGACAACCATATATTCTTTTGAAATTTCAGTAAATCGGACCTAAGACATAATAGTTACTTTATTTAGTGGATAGGGCTTATCCTACATGTCTGACGTTCCAGATTATGTGATCAAAATGGACTGGTTGCATCCGGACTTCATATTTACAAACCTGTTTTTAGTGATAATTTCTGAATGGGAAATAATATTTACCCTCCGCCTTCGAACTATAATATTTACACTAAAACAAGTATTTTATCCTTTTTCCCATAATTTTTGAACGCTATTCTATAGTTGTCAGGTCAAACTAAATTTTACCGAAATTTTTAGCCCGTTTTTCATTTTAGCTGGCACATTTTTTGTTCTGGCACCCGCTTCAGCTGGCGCGAGGGATTTATCTGTGATTGTTGCCAGCTCAAATTTGAGATAAATCCCTCGTGAGAGCGGAAAAATTGAGAGCGTAAACAAATGTTTCGTATCAAGCTCATCATGTTTATTTGATTTCAATCATTGTTTACTATATAGTTTGGCAGCTTAAGTAGAGGTTATGTTGCGAATAGAGTGGAAGGCAGTGGACTAGGCAGTCGAATGTCATATAATGAAGGAATGGTGTTCGGAGATTTTTCAAAGTTAAAAAAAAATGATAAAAGCTTTAATATAATAAAACTATTGTTTTAATAACAACAAAAACGCCATATATATTCTGTATACATAAATTTGTAAGGATTATCTCACTTTAAAATTTGGAATTAATAATCTAAATTTTGTTTTGAACTAGTCGAGAACTGTGTGTGTGATGGTGCGATTTGTCACCGATCAGCTGTTAGTTGCGCTACTTGGTAGAAATTTATCAATGATTTCAATGCTTGAACAGTAACACGTGTCCACGCGCACATCACAAACTCTTGGTACTCTGTTTTAGCGCGCGTGCGACACTGCCTCACCGTACGACCATCGGAATCAACTAGAGAGCGTCTAAGACAAAAATAGAGCTGGGTCGTTCGTTCTGAACTTGTTCAATTTAAGAATAATAAAAATTTATTGACCGGGTCTCTTTAAACTGAACAAGTGAACTATATCTTCGATTTCGGTTCTATTTGTTCGTTTTATCTAATGTTATTCTTTCTCTCTTCTCGTTCGCGAACATTGTAAGTTCATACATACATAGTAGAAATTCACAGTGAGCACGAATGTCGATGATGCCACTTACACTAAAAATATACATACACAAAGCATGCTGCATACACACACCCATCTATACTTGTTGACTTTTTTCGTGGGTGTGAGCAGAAGTGAACAAATTTGCTTGAAAAAAGGGAACAGATGAACAAAAAGAACAACTTGTTCGTTCATCAGAAAAAGAACGAAAGAACCGAATCTCTGAAATGAACGAAAAAGAAGCACAAGCAAAACTCTAGAGCGTCGTTGATGTTTCACGAGTAGCCCTGTGTTATCGCTTATCGTATACATATATGGTCGCGTACAACCAACCTAATAAACACGCACTGCGTTTGGTGGGGTGGGGTTAGCGCACACAAACAACCGCGTTTTTTGCCCTACCCAAATAAACATGCGTTGCGACAATGTAAAGCCTGTGCAAAGATTATATCGAAATAGATGTTGCAGGGACGACAATCGTGTGAAGCACTGCTTCACAAACTTCTCGCTAGTGTCACATTCACCACTTACCACACAAAGCAGAATTTGTTAACTACCACTGTCTGTATTTGTTATTTAATATTATTATTTGTACCCTTTTTGTTCAGGTAACTGTGTCAGAATTTTAACTTTTTACCTCTCTAAAACTCAATCAGTGTATTTCTGTGCTTAATTATGTTAAAATTGTGATTAAAGTTTTTGGTGATGGTAGAAAGTGACCACTAGCATTTTGTTACTCTCCGTCTGCGTTTCGCACCGAAGTTTGCGCTGCAACATCTTTCTTTTCGGATAGAATACTTTGGCATGTGTGCAAACGTACAAATCTAAATGGTCACGCAGAACAAAAATTAGGAAAATCAGTGGTTTAGGTTTCCACGCAGCACATTCAATATTATAGTTGCTCTCATACAGTTTGTATGTGCATATGACAATGTTTGACAGAACAATGATCTTGCGTGCGTTTCTATTAGGCTCATTACTGTCTATTTAGCATGAGACTTGACTTGGCTTGCGAACTGTCACTTACAGTTCTGTTTCAAACTGAACATTGCATGTTACTGCATTACGCCAAACTTAACTCTATCTGACCTTCGACGTCTGTTGAATTTTTGATTTTCTTTCTATGTCAGTTCTAGTGACGTTTACATTTATGAGATGCCATTTGTTTGTTTCCATTCATTTTGACATTTTAATGATCATACCAATTGACATTTTGATACAAATAAATTTCACACACTGAGATTATGATGCCAGAATCTGTACTGCGCACAAGTGAGTATCAATCGCGTGGCTAAGTTGCCAAGTTTACGCCAAGTCAAGTCAAGTCGATGCTACGTAATATACAGTATGCTTTAGGTTGGCTTGTTAGCAGGTGCTAAGCTCACAGCCCCACCCCAGATCATAAAGTTTAAAAGTTCAAAATTAAAGTTAAAGTTAAGTAATGTAAAGTATAATGCGAAAAGTTAAGTTAAAAATAAAGTTAAGTTAAAGTGAAAGTTAAAGTTAAATTTAAGTTAAAGTAAAGTTAAATTAAAACGAACTTAACAAAATTAAAGTTAAAGCCTTAAAACGCAAGTTAAAAGTAAAAGTGAATGTTCAAGATTAAAGCGAATTTAAAGTTAACACATAAAGTTAAAGTAAAGTTAAGGTTAAGTTAAAAGTTAAAGTAAAAACTTGACTTTAAATTTAAAGTGATGTTCAACGTAAAGCGAAAGTTACGTTACACAAAATAAAGTTAAAAGTGGAAAGTTACAGTTTAAGGTTAGACGTTTAACCGTTCCAATTACACGTTCCACATTGAAGTTAACATTAACGTTAAAGTTTAAAGCCTAAAGTTCAAGTTACAGTTAAGTTAAATGTTAAAGTTAAGGTTAAATTTAACAGTTCAAAGTTAAAATAAAGTTCGTTAAAGTGAAAGTGAAGTTAAGGTTAAAGTTAAAGTTAAAGTCAAAGTATAAAAGTTTAAGTCGAAAGTTTTAACGTTAAGGTTAAAGTTGAAATTCAGTGAATGTTAACGTTAAAGCGAAAGTTACAGTTTAAATTTAAAACTAAAGTTTGAAGCTAAAAGTTAAAGTTAAACTCAAAGTTTAAGTATAAATTTCAAGGAGGGGTGTCAAGTTAAAGTTACGGTTAAAGTTAAAGTCAAAGTTAAGTTTAAAGTTACGGTTCGAAATCACAGTTAAGTTGAAGTTACAGTATAAAGGTTTTTTTTTTTTTGGTTTCGTGGAAGGAAGGAAAATGCTTTATGCACTGACCGGGATATTTACGCCTCCTGCGAGACTCTCCGCGTGTGAGGACTTCCTTCTTCCATGAAGGCATACCCCTAAACCCATAACCTCACACGGCCTGCGCAAACGCCCCGTACCTGGGACCGCGTTTAGCATTACTTCGGGTTACGGGTGCGCAGCTACGTGAGCTCTATGGCTACTCTCACGCTAATGGGCTAGCATCCGTCCTTCTCGTTTACTGGTAAGGTATAATGCCTCACAATGTGCTGATCGTATCCCATCTGTCTCTTCGACAGGTCATGTTATTAATGCAATGCCCGGTAATAGGTCGCCAAGTACCGTCTTCTATCCTCCTTCGCTGAATGGGAGAAGTGCCTGCATTCGAGAAGGTGTGGCGTAGATCGTCTATTTTATCCCCACAGATACAGACAGCTCCGGCAATCAACGTACCCATGTCTGTGTAGGTTTTGCGGAAAGTAACCGTGTCCCCCGATTCGAAACTAGGGTCAGGTAAAATCTACCTCTCCGTGCGGTCGCTTCATACCATAGAGATTGCAGTTCAGGGGGTTCTTTCCCTAGTCCACTTTCCTACGAATGCTGTTTCTCACTGATCTTGCCAGCGTCGATCCGATTCTTCCTCGCGCCTGCATGGCAACAGCAAGCTCTAACTTGACTTGCGATCCGTTGTCCCCATATATTGTTTTTTCTTTCCTCAACGAGAAGATATATCGTATTGTTTTCCCGCAACGACCGGACCAGTTAAAAGTGAAGTTCAGGATTAAAGTTAAAGTTAAGTGAACTGTTAAGTTAAAGCGAAAGTTAAAGTTAAAAATAAAGTTAAAGTTAAAGTGAAAGTTAAAGTTTAAGGTTTTGAAGTACAAATACAGTTAAAGTGAATGTATTACAAGTTAAAGCAAAAGTTAAAGTTAAAGTGTAAAAAATAAGTTAAAGCTAAAGTTCAAGTTAAAAGAAACGTTCAAGTTTACAGTCACATCAAAGTTAAACGTTAACTTTAGAGGTGTAACAGTCAAAGTTAAAGTGCAACAGTTAACGTTAAGGTTAACACTTCGAAGTTACAGTTAAGGTTCAAGATTACAGTGTGCGAGTTCAAAAGGTTAAGAGTTTAAGGATGTAGGCATTGTGGCGGGAAGAGAAAGGGGTAGGGGACCGGGAGGGGGGGAGGGAAGGGGTGAGGGGTAGGGAAGAGAAAGGGTGGATGAGGCTGTGGAAGGAAATAAAGGCGGGGAAGTGTTAAATTGATAGGTGTAAACAGGTGCAAGTTTAAAGGAAAAGTTAAAGGTAAGGTTAAATTAAAGTGTATAAGTTAAGTGTTCAAGAACGTTATAAAGTATGAAGTTAGCAAGTTTAAAGAAGTTTAAAAAATATAGGTTATAAAGATTTTACAAAGTTGTTAAAGTGAAAAGTTAAGTGAATGTCGTTATAAGTAACGCAGGCTAAGTTAAAGTTAGACTTTAATAGATCTTTAAAAGGTTAAATAGTGTAATAGTTAATCGATAAGTTATGAAAGTTAATTAAAGCCATATAAAGGTTTAAATGGTTTAAAAGTTAAGGTAATCAAGTGTAAAGTTAAATGTTAAAGTGAATTAAATGTTATAGTTATAAGCGAAGATTAGATTTAGTCATTAGTATTAAAAGTAAATAAGTTTATAAGAAAATGTATTAAGTTAGTATAAATGATTAGTGGTTAGCATACATTGAGTGTATGATTAAAGTTCAGAAAAGAGTGAATAAGTATGTTATCAAGTTAATAAAGTAGCGTAAAGTGTTAAAGTTGTTTAAAAGTGTGATTCGAAGAGTGTTAAAAGTTAAATCGTTTACCAGTATAAAGTGAAGCTAAAGTTTAAAGGGTTAAATTTATAAAGCGAGGTTAAAGTTAGATTAAAGTTAAGTCCAAGTTATAAAAGTATTAAGTAGGTTAAAGTTTAAAGTTTAACTTAAATTGTTATAAGTAAGTTAAAGTTAACAGTGTAAAGTTAAAAGAGTTAAAGATGTTAAGGTCAAGGTTAAGAAAAGTTAAGAGTGTGAATTAGAGTGGGTATAAATTTAGTAAGTTAAAGTTAGATTAAAATGGCGAAGAGTTTAAAGATTAGTTAAAGTTAAAAATAATGAGTTGATTACGGATTTTAAAAGGTGAATTAAGTAAGTGCAATAGGTATTAAAGACTCAGTTAAGTCACAGCGAAAGTTATATAAAGTTAAGGTAATAACAAAGTTGAAATGTGAAGTATAAACGTATAAAGTTGAATATTGTATGAAAGGTTAATAAGTTAAAGATCAATTAAGTGTCAAAGTGTGGAGGAAGTGTGGGGGAAAAAGTATTAAAAGGGTTATAAGTGTAGTACAATGATTGAAAAAGGTGTATAAAAGTGTTAAAGTTTAAGAGAATATAAAAGTGATAGTATAAACTTGTTAAAGTAATATAAAAGTTTTATATAAATAGTTTAATTAATAAGTGAATGTTAACAGTTAAGTAGAATTAGAAGTCGTAATGATTAAGGATGTTAAAAAAGATAATGTTTTAACTTTCAAAGTATTGTGATAAAGTTTAAAAGTATACGCGTAGTGAAAGTATGCATAAAGTTAAATGTATTAAGATGCGGAATTAAGTTATTATAAAGTATAGATATCATTAAAAAATATTTAATGTAATGTTAAAAAGGTTTATAAATGAAATATAATTATCAGTTTATAAGAATGTTAAACAAAGTTTAAACGGTTGTAAAAGGTTATTAGAATTGATTTAAAAGTTTAAGTTACACACTTATATGTAGAAGTAAAAGTGTAAGTGTGTATAAAATGTATAGTTAAGATTACAAGTTAGTAAGTAGTATAAGAAATTATAACAGTAGTTAAAGATGTTAACAGTTAAGTGAATGTTAAAACATTAACGTAAGTTAAAGTGAATGTTAAGAGTTTAAAAGTTACAGATATAAAATAAAGTTAAACTTCAGTTACAGCTGATTATGTTTACAATAAACTGTAAAAAAGTATGATAAGTTGTTTAACTAGTTAAATCTGGATCACTAAACATTCGCTTCATAAAAAGTTGATTATCATCTTGAATTAAAAAGAAATTAATACAAATAGAGTTGCTATTAAACTTTAATTACATATCAAGGAAATATCAACGGTCAACTGTCTTGGACAGCTTAAACAGGATTAAATCTATTGAAAATTTGATCAAATCATAAGTTGAAGTAAACAAAACTTGAAATTGACATAATATCAAGACTGTATAACAAACCGACGGCCTAGGTCTCTGCATAAATACGATTTGACTCAATTGCAGTCTAAGTTGATTGAATTAGTGGTAAGCTATGCCCACGTACTTTGATTCGCATGCGAGCATCATTGTCCCACTAGTTGTTAGTCGGTCAATAACGGTGCGCATTTTTAGGGTAAGGTTAGGCGCACCATTAATATTGATGACGTACTGGATTGGGTTATGAGTTTAGTATTGGATAATGGTAGCTGTGCCTGTTACCGACTCTTACTGAGCGTAATACAGTGGTATGCAAAGCCCATGACTGATTATAGTTTTAAGCCCTTAGCGTAATCCAGCCCTCATATCGAAAGATCAGGAAGCAAGAAAAACCTACCCCATAACCGCCACTATATTTAAGTCGTGAAATCTTACTCATACGTATAGATGTAAAAAAACCTACCCGATAAACGCTTTCACCTAATGCCCCCTATTAGTATGACAGTAATAAATTAACCTCAGCTTTCTCATAGTGGGGGGGGGGGGGGGGACACTGATTAGTTATAAGCTTCATACACGTACCCGATCGTTGATAGAAATACTCAGCTATTCTCTGATCTGTGTTACGACGCAGATGTTCCACTGTTTACCAGAATTCTTTTGCCGATAGATGTAAATCTCATTGTGATATGACAGAAAACAGCAGTCAAGTCATTATAGTTTATCAACGATCAAATACATAATTTATTTGTGACATCTATACAAACATGCAATTTGTCTTGATAGCGAACTACAAAACAGTGCATCAATACTGTAACTATTTTTAATAAGCTGTTTATTCTATATAGTAAAGCGTAATTTTATGCATGGCAACAAGCTTGTTTATACAACTTTTATATAATGCTGATTAATCTTCAAATGAACAAATTAGAACAGGAATGCTTTGCTTAGATGTCAACTTTCCTTCACTTAGATAAACAGTAAGAAACATCATTAGAATGAGAACCATCATTCCCGATCCGGTATACTTTGGTCATAAATTGAACCCTACAGATACACTGAATATAAGAAAATTATGCCATGATGAACATCATATATCCACTATCATATCTATGGTAAATGAAAACGTCTTAATATAAACACCTGTAAAGATTGTATTAGTCTCAGAGTATGTGACATACTTAACATAAAGAGTAAAAAAAAGTTTAGTTAAGGACAAGCATATATGATGTGCGTACGCTCGTCAGTCTCGTAGTCTCATAATAGGACACTAGAAACTCAGATTCCCATAAATGACATGTTTTGTGAAGGTCGTCGCTTGCAACTTTAGCCGGTAAAATAGGCCATTCTTGCCCATCCGAATGTGTATGCATATTTTGGAAGCTAGTTATGTGCTTGGGACATGTTAAAGCTCGTTAGTTGGCTTTTATGCCGTCAGTAATAGTATATTGCATATCATAGTGATTGATATTGTACTGAGGCTTTTGTAGTATTTATGGAATTAGATTCCTGTCAATAATCTGTATCGTTATTGGAAAATTATATCCTTTTAGCTTATATAAATAGGCTAGCGTATCAAACCCTTGAACAGCAGTGTCGTAATCGCTGGATAGAATTATTTGACATCGAGCTATTAGGCTAGCGTAGAATACCAATCGATAGAAACACGATAACAGCTGTATGCGTAATACGATCGGGTATCGATATGTTGTGTCAACTACCGCTAGCCCGATATAACGTATTTCAAAATCAAGTACTACCACAGATGCAGAGTATATACACTACAATAAACGCTTAGGAATTACTACTGTTCACTCTACGATTATTCCTATGTGGCGAGTGAAGGTCATACAATGACTGCGAAATTATTGAACAAAGTATGACTCGCCTCGACTTCTTTTATCTTTTTGTCTGGACGGATCATGTATTTCAATCGCTGGATGCAATTGAAAATTGACTGCACTTTTATCCATGCCGTGGAATAGGTCGTCCCTTTTCTGTTCAATGAGTATTAGTGTTGGACATAATTGATAGTAATAATTGTAAACTCTAAGCATTTAATTCACATATCAGCCTGTCGTAGTAGAGCCCCTTAATAAGCCGATGTGCAAAATACTGCTCGATTTTCTAGACAAGAGAATTAATGTAATAAGATTAATTATCACATTATACTATAGTCAGCTCATACAGATCACCATCACAAATAACAAAGCAGCTAGCACGACTAATAGTATACGAACGATCTCTTATATAACATATACGCATTCGAGTTAAACAAACCAAATTTGACACAAAGAAAATAGTACGACGAGTACTGCATCGGCTGCATGTATTAATGTATTCATCGAGGTATATGCCCTAAACTTAAGAATATAAACTAGCGGATAGTGAGCGGCATCATCTATTGTATTATTATAGAGCAAGCGTTATATCGCTCTTGTATGACTGTATAACGACGGTTTGTAGCATAAATAAGACAGGATTGGCAAGACTGGCGTTAATATTCGTGTATCGTACGTCCTCTTTAAAAAAAACTACGATAATCATTAGAGTTCTACTATATGGGGGTAGCAACCTATATTTATCCGATCAATTAACTAAAAACGACGATGAAGGAACAATGCATTGGAAACAATGTTTGACCCATGAACAATGTCAAAATTTTTCGCTTTGTGTTGAAAGATATTAATGAGTTGCGTAGCACTTTTCCAGGAAATGACTTATACGAAAATGAATTAGATACACTATTTTGCATTTGGTACCCAATGGATTGATAATTCCATGAAACAATAGTCACAATTTTGCTTTGTGTGAAGTTCAAGTTTGTGACTTTTTTAACAAAGTCTTGTCTACATTTTACCAAAAAAAAATATATATAGTGTGATTACTTTACTGTAATTTTGTTTGCAATGGCTTTTTGTAATGAATATGCAAATAATAACAGTTATTAAAGCATTTGATTAAGTTGCTAGCTGTGAACCGGTAGACAAAACATCATGATAAAGACACATCTGTCCATATCTGCCTTGCCGTGATCCACATTTGGATAATGTCTGGTCCAATAAGCACGCTAAAGCTGATGCTTTGAAAAGTGGTCTTACTTGAGAGGTAGTGTACTGGATGAGGCCGCAACTATAGACAATAGCAGATTGAAAAAGTGGTGATTTGAATGGCAGACCAAGAGTATAGGGGCGGGCACATCAGTGAAAGAATACAAATATGTCATAAGCTCAAGTAACGTTTGTGGGATGCTGAGACGGTCAAACAATGGACATATATGAGCGAGTAGTAACCATATGGTGATGGGTATCATGAACAGGAACCAGCAATCAAAAAGTGTGAAGAATTATGGCGGATGATGACAGGAGAACAGGTTAACTCTTGTTGAGCACAATATTGGCGCAAGTTCGTAGCGTAGACAATACGGTCTTGTTAGCAGTGTGTTGAGCACTGAAAACACGAATGCGCTCGTGAGCATGGCAAATCAAGCAGGATCGCATAGAGAACAAATAGTCTGGACGTCTGCAGTAAAGCAGAAATGAGAGAGACACAGAAATATCGTTATACATCGAGAGAACGACGAAGAGCGAGAGCAGAAGAAATATGCTAATGATATAGAACATGGCAACAGAAAACAGTGTGAAACGTGGTCAGATTCTGCTACATAGACAGTCAACGGTGAACAGAGGAGGCAATAAAAAGTGTAGAAAGGTCAGCGAGAAACTCGGTATCAAAATAGTATATAGGACTCAAGGCAATACAATATGATGATAGCATGCGATAGCATAGCCAACACTAGCTATACTGACTATCTAATCTTATAGTGTGCATAGGAGCAAAAATACAAGATAGCTCTCATACTGTTTATGATATGTGACGCTATAATCATCAATAAAGAGTTGTGTACAGTATTAGCATTACATAATACATCTAATAACAGATTCAAAGTGGAGTCAAGCAAATAATACAATTGGTACAGTAGAACAATTTACACATGTCGCTCATTAATAGAATAAATTGAGCAAACATCAACAATTCAACGATAGCTAAGTGAATACATAACAAATTCTACAACACTCATTACGAGATAACTTAGTGGCACTGCGATACACACATTACTAACAATTTGGGGCTCTATCGTAACTGGATAGTTCTTGACGGAGAAGTTGCTGACATAACTACATATAAAAATGGTATGGTCATGAACGGATAGATCTTCTGGTAAGTTCATTGTGCAACTTAAGGAGTAATATCATTGGGTGTATACTTAACAGTATGAACTTAGTGTTATTTGCTGGTTCTAATCTTGTGAATGTATGGCATCTTGGACTATCTCGCTTTTTTAATTGTCGCTATACGGCCCTTAAAAGTTAGTACGAACCCGTGGTCTCAATAATGATTTTCCCTTAAGTTGTAGCGTGACGTGGTCGTATTCTAGAGAGCATACTAATAATTCCTTTGTGCTAGCTGCTCGTAAGAGGACATACAGATAAGATTGCTGTGCAGCAGTCGAAGCTCAATAACAAACGAAAGATGCTAAAGGCTAGCCGATCAAATGCATTAAGGTGTCCGAACTATAAACAGTCCTCGTCATGATCAAATACGTGTACTCTAGACTATGTCTAGATTAACTAAAGATGAACCAAGTGTCCATCTAACAGTAGTGATGACTGCAATGCAAATTTAGTTTAGCCACCGTACGTCAGTAATACCTGCAAATCCTCTCAAAAACCAGGAATACCTATGTTTAACTCGACAATTCAAAACAATGAAATACCACATACCCTCATAACACACCCCATTGAAATCTATCTTCTGTTTACAGAAGACTAAATAATAAACATATTGACCCTACTGCCACTCTCCTGCTCTTAATTATAACTAGATCTGAAGCTCTGCTACTAGACTAGACCTTCCCTATTAAATACGCCGAAACTTGGCTGCATCGACTATTAGTCCTCTCATAATTCTGTACTAGCTTATAGCAGTGAGTCATATTAGATATTGACTATTGTCTACAGTAGATGATTCTATGAAGTCGCTTGCTAAGACCAACGTATCATTGACTTCTTAACTGTGGATGAAATTTTAATCTCAATTTGGTGGATAGTCGTTCTCATAGTTCTTTGTAAGAAGTCCTAAGCGTATCTAGACGTCCTGATGTTCCTCGGATGAATACTTACCTATCTCATAGCCGCGGATATTGCCTTTGCGCCGATTTCTTTATACCGACTAGGCCTATCTAGATTTTCTTTCTCCACTGTGTCTCGACTCTATATTTCCACGGTATATCTAGGCCGATCTTACAACTACGCCTTGTGGCTACCTGCCGAGGTATATATGATGCTACTTGTCTTACTACTGATCCTGCCCTGTGTTTATATTCTCCGATGTATTCTTACACATACACTGGTAGCGCATGTATCACTTAACTATAAACAATCACAATATGGACAGGGCTTGCCATCAAGAGCATGTGCATTCATGGATTGCCACACCTGTGTGTTCGAGAACTTTTGTGCTATGGCTACTCGTGTTAGTCGTCAGTGTATCGTGGTACTTTAAACTGTGTACAATTTACACAACGAAATATCATGCTCGACCCACGCTACCGGATGTCTACAAGAGGAAGTGTTTATCAGAATACTGTTTTGTTGCTATTGGTTTTGCTGCGTTTTGTAACACCCTCTAGACGTCGATGTTAGAGTCGGTGCCAGCCCATATAGGGTTTTGGAGTGTTCACCCGATGCTCTGATGGTAGGTTGCTACCTTTGCTCTACGATCGTACCCAACGAGGGTTAGCGATAAAGGATGGACCAGAACTAGCAATATTTCCCCAAGGCGCTCCATCAGGTGTGTCATCTCCTGTCGTAAGAGCTGCGCATAAATAATCAACGCTAAATATCCAAGGGAAGCCCTCACCAATTTGTCAACCTACGTTCCACCTATAGCCGCAATATACAGCGCTTCTGCGAATTCTGTCTAAATCCCCAATTTGTCCCAAGCACTAGGCTATCTGGCGACCCCAAGCCGCTCATCGAACTTTGGGGGTGGCGACTTCGACGATATCGGCGGAATCTGAATCCCTGTTATCACAGGTTTTACAGACGAGGCCTCTGGTCGAGGCCCACCATAAATCGTCAAGACGGGGGCTCATTCCGAACTTTGGGTTGGCGGAGGCGAGGGAATGACCTTACGGTTTTAATTGTGGCAAACTGGTCGGCTACATAAATCGCTTACTCTTAAACTCGGCTGCTGTGGTAGAAATGGTCGTGCCTAGCACCTTAAGGCTGGGTCTGTGCATTCTGGCGGTACAAAGCCAAGGCCATCTGATCATCTCGATGAAACACCTAACGAACCCCACTCTACATCCTTACGGGGAGCAACCTTATCGAATAACTCACTTTTACCGGATACAAGATTACCCGTAAAGCCGTTTCTCAGGCGGTAGGAAAACCATAAGCTCACTTTACATACACGGAGAGGTACTAGATACGCCCGTACCACGTTTTCGGGGCTACTACTGAAAATGCCAACTCGATACAAGCAGTACCATAACACTTCCTGCCGATCCATCCACCCGCTCTCGGGGGCACTACTGACACCTCCAAATGTAGCCACATATTGCGAAGACCCTGGTGGTCTGGGTCCGCCATAGACCGCCGCCCCACTCCCTCCTGCTATTGCACACATGTGTATGATGCGGACACTTCATGGGGACGTTTTCGTCAGCCAGTCATGTCCTTCCTCCCTCCGTATGTGAGGTTGATCCTGCTAAATGCGGATGTTGATATGAGGATACATATCACTTTATTTGTAGCGCAGTATTACACGCTTCTCGTATTGCCGCTTCAGTATGTGGGTGAAAACTCTTGGGGTGCTTGACTTAGGTATGGAATCTTTGAAGCTATAAATCTTTGATATTGCGACCTTATTGAAGTAACTCCTTGAAAAAAATTTTTGGCCTATTAACATTACATTGCATAACCGTATACCGTATACCCATAGCGATTAATGTCATATGTATGGATTATACATTTATTCAAACGCTATCTGTCGGTTGTATGTAAACATAGCGAATTCTAGCTACGTGGATTTATTACCGTTCTTATTGGCAACAAAACTCATCTTGTTTACGATATGCTAATGGGAAAGCTGAGACGTGTGGTAGATATCTGCCTTTAGGTATGGCAAAACATCTTGTTATATAGTACCCTCCTGCATGTTTTTTTGTGTGTGTAATTGGTGTGTTGAAATGAGCAATAATAGGCGATTAGTTAGACTCGCCGCTATGTAAGGTACTTCCTGGGGGATGGGTTTACCTGCATGTTTATGTGTTGTGTTGTGTCGACTCAATCATGGTATCGTCTCACTGGATACCGGACCCCTCGAGAGGCTTTTGAGCGGGAGTTATCGATGTGGTGGTCCTGTTCCGGTAATCAGCACTGCCGATTTGAAGGTGCTAGAGTCCGTTCACCGGATCATTCCGGTACGGACGAAAGCAACCTGATTTGAATATGGCCACGTAGTTCTAAGCCCCTGGCCTCAGTCGCGGCATGACCCTCACCCGATTCTACCAACATGGACCCCCCACATTTAGTTCCCTTCAGTGACGAGCTTGAGGTCTCTCGCGCAACAACAACGCCAACGGCCGAGGATCCCGGTCACGCGAAAACGATAGCCCCCCAGAGTTTCCATGTGACACGAGCCTCTTGAGGAATCGCTACTCTCGTCATGTCGACTTGGTCACAGCACGATAGGGGAGGGACGGAGGGATGGAGGAATAAGAAGCAGCAGATTATACGACGCTAAATGGGTGTCAATGCCTCGTCATTTAAAGAACATCGTTGTGGGTGTCGGGAGCCGGAGAGATGGCCGGGATGGGCCCTGTAGCAAACGCGCTAAATGTGCAAGTCGTGCCATTGTTAAACCAGGAACGTTACGTCTCCCGGATCTGTATCCGGCAAGAAGATGGCCACCAGGCGCTAGCACCACTTCATGGCTGCTGGATTAAACCACGTAACTCACCCCAGTCCAGAGGTCCTTCTGTCGGAGGCAGTACGACGCAACAGTGACCATACCTTGCTACACAAGACAACAACAAAAATCGACTAACATGCATGCGTACCATAACTTAGACCGGCATAAGCCTCTATCTTTCTCGGGGAGTAACTCTTATTGCTTACCACACATATCAGACACATAAAAACAAGACAGTGGTTTATGCTTCCACTAACCGGACTAGCTAATTCTCCACGGCGAATTCTCGATATGCTAAGTCAACCATCGTATAGCAAATATAATCCATAGTACATGTCTTGACGCCACTACAACGCGATTGATTGCCTCCAATGCGAGATTATAGGGATACTGATAATTCGATATGTAGGATTTCTTAACGTAAAATATTCATTACCACATAAACTTCACGACGTGAGTGATCTAAGCAATGAGCGCTAATAATTACAAGGAGATACTCTTTTAGCTCTGCGTCTAATAGTTTACCCAATCACCCAATATTTCAAGAGAGTCTCAATCAATGTACATACCGTCAATTAGACAGAGAGGCAATTCCTATAGCTTTTCCAAACAATTCCCATCAAATACCCATTAGTTTTACATGACTATCACTCACACATACTGGTGGGGAATTATCCTGAGAGGCGAGTAACAGGCTATACTTGGCGACACGTCCAGTCGTCACTGCACACTGGATCGTTTACTAGGGGCGGATTATGGAGGGCGGGTACTGGTGCGACCCAGAACCTCGGTAGGTTCCAGCATATGGTCACTAGGTGCAGGGTGTGGAGTTCCAGGCGAGGTGCACTGGCCCTGAAGAAAGGTTTCTAATCGGGTGGCTACATATTCATGATGTGAACCATCTGTAAATGGTGTGCGCTGTTTACGCTAGAGATAACCGTACGGGATTTATGGTGCCTATCCGGTTGTGTAAGGATCCAGAGATTGCCGTCGTACGTGGATCTGTCAAGCCCGACAGGCTTAATAGGTTATAGGAGGATTGCTGTTATCGATGTACATGGTCCTCTTTTCCCAGGAGTGCTTTGGGGATGTCAGTATCGATGTAACTCGGTGAGTTCTTTAACTCGCACCGGATATCATGAGGATCCGGTCATCCCAAAGCCCGACCATTTCGGGACGATTTTATGTGGCCACACAGCACCATTAAAGGTAGGCCTCTAGCCCGACTATTTCGGGAACGTACATTTATTGCTGGCTCCCATACACTTAAAACCTCTCACCAGTCCAAATGTTTTCGAGCTGATCGGCGTTGGGGTCGCCAGTCGCCCTCGTCTGCTAAGTCCCGACAAACCCAAGAGTTAGATTTGCAGCGCCGCGGGACTTGGTGGTCGCCAGAAGCCTGCGTCGCAGCTGTATGGTGAAACAATTGAGGTATTCTCGCGAGAACGGACTGTATATTAGGTGCGCACTGGTTACATTTGGGTTTCAACGCGATGAGAGGGAGCTGCTATACTCTTGAGCGCTGTTGGTATTTTAGTGCACGCCTCGTTACGACGAGGCGCACCTCTATCCGTACATTCTGGTCATGTTTTAGTCGCCTCGGAATGACCCTTCTGGTCCCTTCCTACGACAGGGGCATACCTCACCGCTGGCGGGGTAGATATATTCCCATGTGACCATCACCATACACGTAACACTCCAAACCCTTCCGCTAGGGGTGTTAATAAGTGACCATCAACGTTATCGAATCAAAACAACACAACACTATCCAGAAGCAACCCATTGCGTGGAGTGTAGTTCTCTTGTGATCAATGGATGCTGATCACCATAAGAACAAAACATATGCAACTAAGATGAGTTTCGGTTAGTAGACGTATGGAAGAGTGCTAGAGTATCACTTCAGTCCGTTGTGCATTGATTATACAGTATTATAGTTAGCACGTAACTATCACCAACGGGTCGACGCTAATTAAGGCAATAATCTGCTGACAAGCTAGCCCGTGAGATCGTACAACGCATATACCTGGACTCTGCAATATAGGTCACGAGTAGATCTGCACAGGGACAGAAATGCATACGTGTGCTAGTAACGCAATATAAACCCTGTGTTGTAAATCCCAAAGGTCGGATATCAGGGAGCAATAGCCAGTATGTGGACATGCTATACTAGAGGCATTCCAAGGAGTGCGAGAGCTAGGGCATTAGATTTATTAATGTAGGCGACACTCCCTTGAAGATCGGATTGGAGCCTCGTTAGGCTAAAAATGGCGTCTCTAGTTGGCCCTCCTGATAGATCTTCTCAACGTAATAAAACGTCTAACAAACTGACGGTTAAGTTATCTTATTAAAAAGAGAGGAACTATACGACAGTCAATTACACGCTGAGTAAAACTAACAAAATGCGTAATATCAGGTAATAAAACATGTCGTAAGAATAGGACATAAGGCTGTTCACAGATACGTGGTATTACTAATAGCAGAGGCAAGTGGCAATGAGCTGCTTCATAGAAAGCTTCTGGTATCTGTACAGAATTGCTAGTGAGGACAGTCAAGTGGCAGAGGGTTTTTTTGTTTGGAAACAGAATAGTTCCTGGGTTTTGAGAGGAAAGGGCTATTTTCAAGAATGCTTCTGTGGGTATTTACAGGGGTTAAAACAGGTTTTTTTGGGTGATTTTATTCTGGATAACAGACTTAAGCGGGCTTTTCGCTTCAGTCGTTTTGGTAGTGAGATTTCCAAGTTTGGATCTGTCTAAGACAAATTCATCTGTCGTATAGACTACACTATTGATACTATGAACGGGCTTTGTTCATATTTAATCGCGTCTTTGCAATCGAACTGCCTGGTCAGGCATCTTCATCTTTCTATGAGCTATTAGAAGTACATCCTCTTAGTTTGATGTTCGACTCACTGGTAATTAACGGACAGTCCGAGTATGAAAACTTCAGCTTTGTACCGACCAGCATCTCACGTCTGTTTACGAACTTTACTATAGGCTATGAAGATTTAGACGGTAGACTTCTATTAACGAGTGCACAGATCATTGAAAAGAATACGTGCTCTAATATGATCCATTCCACTATTTGAAACCGACGATCGTCATCAACTTAGCGGTGATGCCATACAATGAATAACGGTACATTTAAGAGCCAATTTAAAAGTGATAATGGCAAACCTTCACAATTACTACTATCTCGTATATTCTGAGAACCAAATTTACGTAACTGTCGTATCAGCTGGACTGAATATACAAATATATCCCGTTTAATGTTTACGACACGAAGTTTACCGTCCAGATCTAAGTTGCTCGAATTCGTGTAGATCCAGTATATTTTATGTAGTATTGCATTACTTACAGCTGTTGTGGATTGTTTCTTCCAATTAATATCGATGTTTACTGATGGCTCCATGATTAGTTTTACCTTGTAAGTCTGTTACTATTAGTTGTTGCCTCTGCTTATTACTTTATTTACTGATTACGTGTTGTATTAGTATTCTTATACGACCAAAAATCTATTACTTGCGCTACTCAATATGTACTCGTATGCTTATGTATTTTGCCTTGTTGTCCGCGCTCTTCCTGTGATCGTAATATACTTTAGTGACAGTATAAACTCATTTTGCACGATTTCGCTATTTATTGCCTCCTCTTTGTATACTGCTCATAGGTTGCATTACTGTAAGCTATGACCCTCTTGTTGTGCTCCTCTGCTAATGATTGATCATCTACTTTTGCCTGTTCACTATTTTGCTCACTGATTCTCATCATCTAGCAATTTCTATCGTTGCTCTCGCTGCTGTATCAGTCTTGACTGTTGTCTGCTGTACTGGCTTCTCCTTCTGTTCTCTTCACATACTTGTTTCTTTGTTCCGTCTCTAATTAATTTGTTTATACGCTATTCCGCTCTGCATGAGCATGTAATCATGTTGTCTTCTATCTTGTGCGTTCGCTATTGCCGTCTGTGTCTCTTCGTTTTGTCTCTAAAGACACATATGTTTCAAACGTTCATCTTCTTGTTTCCTGCAGCGCACTGTTTATTTCAATGCTGTCGCTGCTAGCCAATTAGCAAGTCTATGCTGTGGTTTTCGTTGGTAAGTATCTAACACCAACTACTTCTCTCTCCACTTTTTGACCGTCTGATCCAAATGTACCGTACATGTGTGCTTACTTATTGTTGCCAATATTTGCTCCGCGGTTTTTATGGACTTCCAACTTGTGCTTGCATTATTTTCCTTTTCTACCCTGCTGTGTTTGAGAGCCGCTCCCGTCTCTGACTCCTAAATGGTACTGTCCGTACCTATTCGATAAACTCTTACTTGTTTCAAAATTCGTTGCTTGTTCCCTTGCTTTTGCCAACACTTTGCTTCAGGCATTTATTTTTGCACAAACAGTGAGTGATGGCCTTCACCATTTCTTGATCGCGTACCTGGCTCAAAGACCTATCCAAACATTTTTTTTCACGTCGGGTCACCATTTGCTTATATGTCACATGTTAACATTGTACAGTTTGATATAAGCAATTCTAGCGATGTTCGCTTGATCCCAGCTTGCATTGCTCTGAGCTCTACAAGATACACACTTTCTTAATTTACGCAATATTGTTTATAACTATAGCACACAAAATAATTGTTACAACAATATTACTAAGAGTACAAAACTGTTAATTTAGCAAGTTTGAAAAATAAGCACATTGTAAAATTCGTATCAAACAAGCAAAATTGTGTATGCGAAAAAGAATAAGTGTGTCCAAAAATCTGGTTCAAGACCTTTACTCTCGAACACTTGACATTCACAGTTAGCATTGTAGCGACATATTGACATTGTTTCCACTGGTTTCATACATTTGTTCACAGTAGCATCTCTTGTGAGGGGGGTTGTCAATAATTAAGTGCTTCCCATTATATTCGTGTAGATGTACGTTTTATTCGCGGTGTTAAAAATGTTGCTTATTAAACCAGAGGATAAAATATAGCTCTGACAATGACTTATCGTCCCTTGATTTTTTTTTTTAACGTAGCGTAACGGATAACGAATTTAGAATTACGCTTGCAGCACTCTGTTCTCATCCCGTATCTTAATCTTAATGAACTAGACTGCGTAACGTACCAATAAATCGCTATCAGCAATATACGTGTTCATAGGCCGGATTATCCAAATGAGCACTATACAGATTACTTATATATGTGTGGCAAGCCTGTCTACATCGATGTAATACTGAGAGGTAGTCGTGTATTCTTTTTTGGCTATTTCCTTCGATTGTATATTGCGTGGAGCGAAGCATGTTAAGTCGAAATGCTATCCTTCTCTTATATCATTTTTTGCGTGGGGTCAGATTTGTGCTTATTAGATGTCTCGTACAATTGGTATCTTCTATATAACATTTTTCGTGGGGTAATTTATGTGCTTATATTTCTCTTTGACCCAATAATCACATGTATTTGGCAATTACATGTTAGGGTTTCCCTTCAGCTTAAGCATGGATATCCAAAATCGCGAGACCAGTTATTAGACAAACAAATGTCCGGTGCCTACCGGCAATTGATAAATGGAATGAACAATCTACAAAACATTCGATGCTACTCTCATTTTCTTACAGAATAATATATCTCGGAGCGAGATCAATCCATCAGCCTTTACTATCAAATATCGATCCGTGACGGCATGCGAGTATATTGCTATTCCGTCTCCTCACTAAATATACTGAGTGATCTGGCTACTCGAATATAAATTGCTATTATAGCGTCGCTACAACTTCGATGGTCGTTATGTCTTTTTAATTCGTAAAAAATTTCTATGCCGTGTGGAAACTCGATCGTTAGCGTTTATCGTTTATCGTGGTATTGCCATACGCTAACTATCGCATACGCTGTTCAATTTTCTACGCTAGCTATAGCTGATAAATTTTTCCACGATACGTTGGGAAACTATTTAAATAAAAGTAAATATATAATTATTACATAATCCAACTACAGCCTCATTCCCAACACTCTGTTGCAACACTCTGGGGCAAGAAGACTTAAAGTGGCACAAACCTTCAAATATTTGGGATGGATGGCCTATTTTTACGGGCGCGCAAACGGCTCTATTTTGACTACTCTGACATCAATTTTGTTTATTAAACTTTTTTTACTTTTAGTATGTCAAGTACTTACAGTGTAGAGTTCATTTCAAGAAGATTGGAATGATCTCTCAATTTTCTTCTTTCTGTGGAATCTATGCAAGTTCCGTCAATTTGTTCATTTGAGTTTATGTAAAAGGTAACAGGTTGCATAAAACATTTTATTATAACAGCTTTTAAAACTTTTGCCACTTTTACGTACAAGACAAATGAATTGTTAGTATTTACGTTTTGTTTTGCTATCTGTTTCGTATAGATTCACAAAAATTTGTAAACAAAACTCTGCTGTCATTCACAATAGTACATCTATCGGGCGTGTGGAAATCGCAATATGAAAGCTGATTTTTACGATACGCTAGGAAGCGTTTTATCTTATATCGTATGAAAATTCATAATAGGGGTGTAGGTTTTTTTTTCATCTATAGGTGTTTACGCTTAAACTTTATATGGGCTGCTCCTGTTTCGTAGCGAAAGGGCTAATTAACTTCCTTAACCCCAACGCCATAATCGTAACCACATCCCATATCCATAACTATCAATGTTATCAATTAATGGTGCCTTACCCTAAAAAGGACGTGTGGCACTCGGGGACTGCCGCGGTAAAGCTATTGCTTATTATCAACTTATGCAATTATAATATTTATGCAACATTTTGTTTTCTTTGATATTATTCAGTTTTGTCTTTGATATTAATTCAAGTTAACCTTTTTAAGCGTGGTGACCGATTAGTAAACAAATTTTTTTCTTTTATTGATAAATGAGAAGTTAATATTTAACTTTAACTTTCACTTTAAGTTTAACATTCACTTTAACTTTAACTTTATTTTTAACTTTAACTTTAACTTTAACATTCACTTAACTTTAACTGTAACTTTAACTTTAACTTTAACCTTAACTTTAACTTTAACTATAATTTTAACTTTAACTTTAACTTTAAGTTTAACTTTAAATTTAACCTTAACTTTAACTTTGACTTTAACTTTAACTTTCACTTTAACATTATTTTTAACTTTAACTTTCGCTTTAACTTTAACATTCACTTTAACTTTAACCTTAACTTTAACTTTAACCTTAACTTTAACTTTA